>JAPMOR010092620.1:113567-211757 GCA_026543865.1 Argiope aurantia
CAAGCCTTTATTACAATTGACAATTAGCTGCTTAAAAATATTTTGTTCACGAAACCATGAACACCAAATTATATATAAGAGATTTAATTTGAAAATAAAACAATCAATATTCCCGGCGAACAGTTGATCGCCAAACATAACTAGTACTTTATTGGACGAGCGGATATCACTACTATTTCTATCCCATTACGAATATCAACTTACGGAAAAGTCATAAATAACGCTATCTTAAATTTTCACTTGTAAAAAGGATGAAGTGACATTCTTGAAAGTCAAGGAATTTTTGTCCTAGGCATTTTGAGCATTTCATTCTAAGTTCTTTATTATTATTTTTTTTTATAGAAATAGATAGCAAGTGGTAGTAACCACTTCTACATAGGGAAACTCTAGAAATTTATAAGCAATTACTATTTCTATATATTCATTCTTTTTTTTTCTCAAAAATTTTGAATGGAAAAAAAATCCATGGAATGCTCTGAAAGTTATATTTAAAAAGTCAGCATCTAGATTTTAAAAAGAAATTTGAGAAATTTGCTTCAGTGTGTATTTCATCGTAGTCCGAAGTATAAGAGTTTTTAGTATTCGACAGGCTTTCATTCCTTATCTTAAATTTCTATTCTCATTGTTTTAATTTCTTTCTGGTGCCTGGAATCTTCTTTAAAAATGTTTTCATAGCATTAGTTAATATAATTATTTTAAACAATATAAATCAAAGACAGCAATCGACTTATTTTGCTAGTGTTTCAAAGATTTTTTCTAATAAGATTTAAGTTCTAAGATATCATGTTTATAATGCCAATCATTTAGATTATTTTTTCACCTTTTCCAAAACAATCTAACAAATTTTATTTTAATCTGTTTTAAAAGTTTGAGAAAGAAAAAAAGCAAAAGGAAAAAAAGGAAGTATAGAAGAAAAGAGAGAATTTATCCATACCATACACCTCCACCCTCCTTGTTTCTCTACAGAAAAAGAAAGACAGAAATACCTCCGATAGCCAAACAAAGCCAAGTATTCAAACACCCCATTCCAAACAAATCGGAACAGATCCTTAGAATTCTCGTAACCCGGTATCTCTCCTCTTCTAATTGAGGGCCCTCATCACGTATGGATGAGCAATTCAAAGCGTCCTTCATCTCCTCTCGCCAGAATCACGTTTTTCAGAGGGAGGGGGAGGTCGAGTGGACGACCCCCGGGGCACCTTCTCTTCAGACGCCTACCTGACCCTGCGTTCTCACGCTCTCCGTACCTGCCTTCGCGCCAGCGGAAATTCCATCCCCCGCTAATGAAAGAACCGTATCTGTTATTACCCAGATAACCGGACGAGCAGCTATTGTGGCTTCGCAATTATTTTGATTTAGAAAATCGTTTGCTTTAGAGTACGTTAAAGGGCAATATTAAATTTCGAAAGATGTTTACACTAAAATAGTGGATGGAAAATGTCATATGCTTATTCTATTTCACCTTGCATGAAATGATTTTCTTTTATTTGTTTTTTTTATTTTAGAAGATAATAAAATACGAAATAGTTTATGCAAATAAACGTTCTTTACTTTAACTCATAAAAAAAAATCTTTTGTCAATCGTAGGTAAAGATTTATGCAGAATAGTATTTTGAAAAAGAATGCAATGTTTTAGATTATAAATTTCCGATGTGAAATCGAATTTTTTTTCTTTTATTGTTATTTTATTTCTGTTCAGAACGAATGCCAGGTTATTATCATTTTTTTTTTCAATTTAGGATAATCTCAAAATAACACGTGATTAATGACCTATTGCGAATCAGATAATTTATTAATATTTTTTATAACCATCATTTTTTATGAAAGTCAGCAAAAGCATTACATTTTCAAACACATACTCACATATATAAAACTTAAAACGTTTTGCTGGAAGCAAAAAAATCTAATATTTTATAAAACCACTGAATTCAGAAAACTTTTTTTTAAATCATTTTTAATATGCTAAGAATTTTTCTTTCGTTCATATATCACTTTATCTTATCACATTATATTATTCAACAAATCAATTCATATAGAGATTTTTTTTTACTGGTCGTCAATACATATACATAGTCGACATACATATACAATACATAATCGATATATACATATGCATAGTCAATACATATACACTCAAATATTGAACTTAAAAATTTCATTCAATTCCTTCAATATGAATAAATTTCATTTTTTTTTTTTTCATATTGAATCATTTATTTTTATACGGATTTCTGATATGAATTTAAACCTACGGCTATTTGAGTGAGTGTTGAGGAAAATAAGAAAAATCTTGTTTTTATTGAAATGTCTTATAAAAAGAATGATTACCCTTTTATCTTTATATTCGAATTTTAGTATGTATGCTGAAGTTATGATTTGAACAAGAGAAATATTTTATAAAGAAATAAAAAAGTGGCTTTGTTTTTTCATGCTAATGAAAACTGACTTATTTCTCAATATATATATATATATATATATATATATTCAACTTAAATTCTTCGATGAATAGTTTTTATAAGAAATTCTTTGTTATCTTATTATGGACCATTTCAACAAACCTGATATGTAGTTTGTAAAAGTTTTCTTTCAGTAGGTAAGCACAAATCTGAAATCGCGAATTTGTTTTCAGTATTTTGAAGAGATATGAAAGAAATATTTGGAAAATATATTACAATAAAATTCGATTCAAATGTTGCGCATTTTGATGTCTAACACATTACGAATGGATCACAAGCTTACTCTTATGAATTGAAAAAAAAAAAGGAGTAAAAATTGGATGAAAACACTAGTTATTATAATTATAATAGTGTTAAGCAAGAGTTCATTCATTATTCCTTCTCCTGTATCATATAATTCGTATCTTTCTTGTATTTATATGCATTAAAGATAAAAATTTAGATAATACTTCTTTTATTGTATTTATTTTCAAATCGATAGTTAATGTGTTATTATTAACATTGAAAAAAAAAATTGGGGTGGGGGGTGGGAGGAAGGGAGGGAATACTAATTATTTCTTTAAAAGTCGTGAATGCAAAATAGTTTAAACAGAAAGTAATTACTTGATTAAAAAATGAATTATATATATATATATAAAAACTCTTTTTAAGCTTTTGGTGAATACGTATGATTCAAATGCTATTTTCATTAATATATATTAGGGATTTTCATCCACTTTACGTCTATGGCATGTAACTTACAGATAAAGAAAAGAAAGTAAATTATACCTGTAGTATCTCTTTCTTTACTAATGACAACGATGGATGTGTGTGTTGGCGTTTTACTGGCCAGACCATTTGGCCTGCATCTACCAAATTTGGCACATATATACCATGGATTGTGAAAATGTGATTGAAGAGATTTATTAAATTGGAATATTAATTGATTAGAAATTAAGCTGAATTTTGACAATTTTCCCAGGATAACTTCCAAAATATCATCGCATAAAAATAAATATTACACCGTTTCAAAATTTTAAAAATTGTCTTTTTGATAATACCACTTTAATATACGTACAAATTTTTGTTGCATTTTGGTATTTTTTAAAAATTTTTTTTATCTAATTTGCACCAATAGAGTACATTGTTGACCAGAAATTTAAATCACTTTCATTGCTCCATAAAATATTTGATCGTGTGATTTTCTTTCACTATTGAATGTTAAAGAAGGTTTCTATTTAATTTGTAAGACAAATAAAAAAAAATGGTTATAATATCACGAAAATTAGAAGATAGATAAACTGGATACTCATTTTTTAAATAATGCTGTGATGTTATGGGATGGGCTTCCATTATACTGAATTAGGCAAACAATAAATACTTCTAAAGACAATTAAAGTAACATGGCTTTAATGTCAGACAATTGGGCGGAATCATGGATACGAATTTTTATCTAAATGGTTTATTATGTATTAAATATAACCCGTATTCCTAGCGAACCAGCTGGTCATCATAGGCTACTAGTTTATAATAATAACTTCCAATTTACTGTATGAGTTTTAAAAAATGAGTTACTTTTAATCATTGCTCAAAGAATGAAATACTGTACACAAAAGATTTGAATAATTGTATATACGACTGTATAGGTGCATGTACTTATAAAATTAATTATTACATACATCTTAAAGACTTAATTCAAAGTTAAATAATTAAGTTTCATATTGTATTACGAAAAGAAAAAAGGATGTTAGTCGCAAATTTTAAAACATCAATCAAGATGTTGAACAGTATTTCAGCTAATAATTTATTCTTTGAAAATATTATTTTTCTGAAACTTCCTCGAAAAATAAGTACAACAATAGGAGATTGCAACTTTGTTTTGATTCCCCCCCTCCGCTATGAAGGTACACAGGAATCAAATATCTTTTCTGAATCCAGATATTGCCAAGAGATGGCGGTAGAGTCGGAATAGATCCCTTCTCTCCCCCTTCTTCCCTCAGCCGACGGACAGAGCGACTGCAGCCGAAACTATTTACGCAGTCGCGATCCGTTCGCCGAAGATAGAAGTGCATCTGAGTTCCCTACCCGCGCGTCGTCTCTGGTGATGTGCAGCGATCGATTCTGCTCTTCATTCTGTACCCATAAAGATGGCGGAATTTAACCGCTCCCTGAGCATTCCTGTAGAAGTCCGCACCCGTTCCAGGAATCACGTATCCTGTCCGAGGTGTAGGGTGGACCCTAGTCACATATCTCGTCAATTTTGGGAGACATCAAGGCCCACACCGGATATAAACATAACCAACAACAACACTCTTGAGAGCAGGCCCAATGGATACCCCGACCTGTGCAGGCGCTCCAGTCGTTCTTACACATCACCAGCCTCGGTGCACCATTATCAAAATAGGGGACCAATTATCAATAATCCATCAGGATATCATAATTCTATCAGCAATAGTGGTTTGATTCGGTATTCCAATGATTCTCATTCCACCCGATCAGCTGGCGATACCTGGAGGATCAGAGGAATCTTAGAAAATCATCCTCCTGATGTGACTCGAAGAGCAGAGTCCAGCTTCGGGAGACTGCCGGACGTGACACATCACACTCAGGCAAATACTGCCAGCATCCAACATGCCAGGACACGATCGGTGCCTGTTGGTGGCGTTTATGATTCCAGAGTACCATCAAGTAGCTCTTATGACATACATCACCAACAGCCTCAACCTCAGGTGGTGTCCAGAAGTTCAACTCAAGGCATTATCTGTGCCAGAAGCCACCAGGATGGCTTACAGCACACTTCTTTACCTACTACTATCATTTGCAATAATAGACAACCAGAGACCTCCATAATGCAACCACAACCGCGACGAGAACCGTCAGGTATTGTCGCACCTCAACTGAAAAGAGACCAACCGTCGACCAGTAGTACTAGTCCTTGGGTAACCAGAAACGTTCAGATAGACAGGCAAGTAAGTGCAGACATTTCAAACAGGAATCATCAGAATAACAATAACAATAGCTGTAATCTGAATTGGTCTAATCAACCTCAACAACAACAACAGCAACCCCCTCAACACCAACAACAGCCCAGCAGCAGTTGTTGGAGGCCAAATACTGTGACTTCCACGCCTCAGAATGTTCTGAATCAATGTCCACTTCCAGATCTAGTGACTCCAAGAAGACAAGCCAGAAAGCAATGCTGTGGCTTATTAGCTACACATAGTGTTGCTATTAGGTGGTTAGTTGTGGTTATAGCCGCTTTGGGGCTTTTGTGCTCAGTTGTTGGAACTATTGTTGGTGTTGTCAAAGCTACCGGAAGAGAGCATCTCACGGTGGCCCTTTTACTTATTGGTAAGTCAGATATCTTGTTTTTGTTTTTTTTCCATAATTTTTCACTTTATTGAGATTTTTTTAATATGTTTTAGTCCATTTACTCGTAATTTGTGACATAATTGTTTATAGTTTAATTATTTGAAATGTTGAAGCAAAAATAGATATCAGTTGATAGTTTTCTAAGCTAATGAATTTTGGATCGAAATGGAAAAATGAATCATAATATCTCTCTTTAAAAGGGAAACATTAGGTCATTTGCACAGCAGATTATATGCCATATTTTAGGTACATTGAGTTGATAATTTGTAATTACCAGAGTTTTTGTCTCAATAATCATCTATATTGAAGGATTAATAAGAACAAGGAGAGTATTGTATTTATTTTAAATGTCTTCTAATGAACAAGTGTTTTCAATAGGTAAGTATTGGGACAATTGTATCCTTGAACGTAATTTGCAAATATGCTCAGCTTTATTTTTGTAATTTTAATGATGAATTCTGGAATGAAGTTTCCATATTTTGTTCAATCTCATCGATATGTATAAAAGCTTAACTTTATCGTGTATGAAATGGAATTTTAAATATTTTCTCAAAAACAGGAAAATAGAAAAATTAACAAAAAAAAAATAGCTTTCTAAATTGTACAATCTTTCTCTATATATTTATAAAGAATTCGAAATTAGTTGTATGATGCCCCTCTCGTCTTCACTCTGCAAGACTTGTGAGAAAAAAAAATAATTATTAAGTCTTAGTTTACTAAATTTCATTTAAATTTCCAAACTACTATTTCTCATTGAATAACATTTTAGTTATTTTTAATGAACATTTCATTTTCTTGTTTGTTTTTCAAAGGTATCTTGTAACAAATTTTTTTAGAGGAAATGATACAGTGTACAGTAAAATATTCAGAAGCTCTGTTTTGGAATATAGAAGAATTGTTCTATAATTCAGTTGGAATTATCCATGCATTTTGTAATTAAACTATGAAAACTACACAATTAATTATTATTAACTAAAGTATTCAAGAAACTAAATTTTTATTAGTGTAAAGAGTATTTTCATGCACAACATGACGGGAAAGCATAATGTTTTTTCCCCCTACTTGTACGAAATCTTTTTTAATATGATATTTTGTCTTAAAATTCTGGATTTGTTTGTGAGTAAAATGTAAAAATTTGAATAATTTTCAGAAATTTTTTCTTTATTTTTGTTTATATTTGTTTTAAGGATTTTAATGCATTGTTGCATCTTCTAGTTAAAAATCGATTTCAGAATTATTTTGTGAAAAGATAATAAATGGAGACAATGAAACATTGCATTTAAGGAAAAAATAATTTAGCATATAAATTTGATCTTTTGTATTCTATTTTAACACCGTTTCATTCACTTTCTGTTTTTTTTCATTCATCTGATTCCCCGATTGATGAATTTTGTTCAGAGAGACCTTTGATGAAATGACCGAATGATTTTTCAGTCTTTCTGCGCAAGCGCAAGCTTTTCGTTCGGGATGATCATTTTTGTATAATAGGCTTGTATGTATATCTTTTTTTAATGTCAAGTTATATTGACTGATGCATACATATTTTTCTCATTTTCAATTTTAATATTTTTTAACTAATCACTTTAAAAAAAAAAAAACACTTTATTTTAGAGAAAAGATTAAGACATGTAGATTAACATCTGACATTTATTATCATTTTAAATATTTTTGTAGCAGTTTGTTCATATGTTTTGGGCTACAATACAAAATGTGAATAATATTTTCATGCTTTGCTTATTTTCGTTCATTTGTTTTGTTGTTCGTTTCTTGTATAATGCAAGAAATGAACAAAGAAACGAATTAACATTTTTCAGCTCTAGTATTGTATTGTTTTTATCATACGCATCATTATTATAATATTTTAGGGTATTTTTTTTAATGCCCCAAATAATATTTTAAAAATAAGATAGTTCACATAAGATAGTTCATAGCGAGTCGACTTAAAAAAAGTTTTTCAACTACACTATTACGAATAAAATTTGTTAAATGTTTTTAAATATCGCATCTTTAAAAGTGTTATGCCTATTTTATGTTTAGAAAATTATTTTCAAAATTAAATCATAAAGGGGAAATAGCTGCTATGTAAAACTGAATAACATATTTTCTCTTATATTATGGTTTTAAAACATATTGCGTTCGACAATGGATTTGGGCATCTTACGGTCTTAGACAATGCTAATAATGAAACCCACTTATGAAGTGAAAGCATACTAAAACAGTTTATTAAATTTGTCAGCTTAGTTTCAACTTTCGACATACTTTTAACGAAATTAAGTTATTGATTTATGCTATATTATTTTTTATTTTAGCAATTATGCGAAAATATATACTATGTTTTTTTTACAACTCATGACTAAGTGGCATCCACGTTTTTACACTATATTATTCAAGCAAATGCTCAATATTTACAAATATGTTAACAATTGAGTGAACATAATGAAACTGATTGGAACATGACCAGTTATAATTGACTAGATAGTATTAATATTATCCTAATATATATAATTCATTCAAAAATTTTATTAATTTTTTTTTATTTTGCAACAGAGCTTATGAAATTTTTTAATTCATCTGCTTGCAGCCCCTCTTCAGTAAACCACCTTAGGCTGCTGCATAATTGGAAATTCACCGCTGACTATGCTTAAAAAACTATGATATGTAATAGGATAGTATTGATTTCTTGATTTAAAAAAATTATAACGCAAGTGATGCAAAGAATGATATTATGCCTAATTCCCTCCCCCCCCTTTTATGTATGTTAACTGCATATGCAACATATACAGGTTAGCAGATTTAAGCTGCAGACAGGAGGGGGGGATTCACAGTCGGTGGATGTTAATTCATGAATTTACATCCTTTTCCTTCTTGCTGGAATATCATCTGCCCTTTCTTTCCTCTTTTAAAATCGGATCGAACTCTTCCGCAGCTGTAGAATGCTATGGGGGTTCCATCTGCCCCGGTCACCTGGCACGCATGCGCCACGCTCCGTGCATGCGCCGTGTGCGAAGCGGCGGATATCCCTAGCAGCTGATCCACAGGAACAATGATGGCGCGTTTAGGAGCCTGTTCAGCCTAATAAACGCGCCCTGGCTAATCATGTCCGCTCCGCGCACGGAATAATTAATTGTGAAGTGGATTCGCTTTTGCTTTGCAGAAGACGGAAGTAGGCACCACCCCATTCATATAGGCATTGGGCTGAATTTTGAGTTAGCCAATTTGATCGCTTCACCAGTTTTACTTTTTTTAGGGGCGGTTGTCATTGAACTTCATCTCATTTATAAAACTTGAAAACAGTAAAGCCTTAGGGCAGATCTTTATCTTTGAAAGTAATTAATGCTTTGTCAGCAGGCGATGTAAACATTTTGTTTTATAATTTCTAAGCAACTAATATTACAGCGTCACCATTACTAATATAAAATTAGGTATATAATCTTCCCAAGAGATAATTTAAGCATTTTACAGTCTTAAGCAATGTGCATTAAGAGCCCCCCCCCAAGTCTTTTTATAAACTCATTAATTTAGTTTTATATTTCAATGCAATTTTAATTTAATCAATATTCTAATGATTTATTTTAAATTATGAAATTTTTTATTTTTATTTTAATAACCTTCAGAAGATAAATATGTTACAAATTATTTACTTATAATGGTTTGCAATTTTACAGTATCCTAATTTGTACACAGTATTACCTAAGCACACGCTCGTTGTTTATAAACACCGTAAATATAAAGTGTTCTAAATGGAACACAATCGAACCTGAATTACTGGACGAGACAAGGTTTTATATCATTCTAATATTTTATAATTCATTGAAGAGGCATCTATTTATTTGGCAAATAGATTAATAATATCTTTTAATCCATTTACTGAACTACCTTTTAATCCATCTGACAGCCTTGTAGGAGCAGCTGTCTTCGGCCACACACCGGTCATAGACAGCTAGCTGCATAATCGAAATCCGCCGACTGCATCTTTTAAAATACTTTTAGAAATTGAATGCAAACCGGTTTATAATTGCAAAGCCGAGCATTTTCTTGTTTACTTGTATTCTCAAATCTCTTTTTTTCTGGGCGGGGGTGGGGTATTTACAACATTGGTATTCTACTACACTTTTTGGATTCACATTATATACTATGAAATCAATAATCATGCCGCTTCTTGTTTCACTGCTAATTTCTTTTTTATGAGACTCTTTTCCCAAGTTTTACTGTAGAGTGACAATTTCTGGGCAAGTTTTGTTGGAAAAATATGAACTAATGAATTTAGTCATTAATTTTGAATATTCATAAATTTATTTCATAGTGAATTCAGATATAAACGGCAGAATGTGTCTATTTTGTTGAAAATGTTTTTGTTTTCTAGAAATATTAAAACATATTTAAAAATATATTTTATAAAACATCTATTTGAATCTATATGGAAGATTATCACAATATAGATTATCTGTAAGACGAATCTATATGGAAGATTATCACAATATAGATTATCTGTAAGACGAATCTATATGGAAGATTATCACAATATAGATTATCTGTAAGACGATACGTAAACCAGAACTTAATTCTTCAAATCTCCGCGTCGCATTAAAGCTATCAGACTGCTTCAGTCTTAGTTTAGTTGCTCTGATGTCAATTTATGTGACGTCATTGTCACATGATAAAGGTAATTCATTCTAACTTTATAATGCTATACATACAAACTATATAATACAATATATACTAACTAATTAACACAGATAATCGAACTGCAAGTTATGTTTTATTTTCACAACGCATTATTTTTTTTTTCTTTCGCGAAATCAGTAAAAATAAAATAAAAATTCATAAATAGTTTATGCGTTTTTGAAATCTAAACTACAAAATAGATTTTCTTCAAATTTTGCTAACAAATACTATAAAAAAAAAGATTTTAATGAAAATTAAGTGTTAGTTAAAGAAATAGTTAATATTTTATTAGTAAAGGACATGAAAATATTTTTGTTGTGAGAACGCCGAGCACATCAGCTAATATACAGTGTGTTTCAAAATGGAGTAAGAGCAGCACATTTGACGTTTATGGATTGATTCACAACAAATCCATCATGAAAGCGTGGATTTATTCCACTAAATTTCTCGATCTTTCGAAATCAAATAATAAAAAGAAAAATATGTATCTTAAAATTATGTTATTTATACAAAATTTTTAAGCATGTGAAATCACTTGCTCATTTATTTTAATTCATAGCACAACTTAATTTCTCCATGATGTAAACAAAAACCTCTGTCAAATCAACTCAATTAAAAGAGGAAATCAAAATTTAAATTACAGTGCTTATATATTGGATTCTCTTTGTGCGAGTAAGATAAAATACTCTATTTTTTATGAAGTGAAATTATGAAGACGGTATTTCTTCTATTGCTCATAAAGTTGTTCAGAGAAATAAAATAAATGGAATTTTTTTTTAAAAAAAATTGTAAATAATTGCTATTTTATTTAATTCATAACCCAACTTAATTCACCCTTATTGGAGACAAAAAATACTTTTAAATTGAAGCAATTCATCACATAGCTATTCTGGATGAAAATTAAAATCTCACGGCTTATATACTGGATTCTCTTTGTGCAGACGAGGTAAAACATAATTTTGACTTGCTGTTAAAAAATAATAAGTAGTATGGGAGGGGGAAATGAGTAACTCTTTTCATGAGAAAATGTATCTCATGAACCAGACAGTCTAAATTAAGGCAAGATATCATCTCAAGACTTGATTAAACTTCGTAGCTTATCTGAGCAAGTGTCGTATCCAAGGCGCGTATGCTCATCATCTGTTGTGATGAATTGTCTCGAATCTACCCCCATAATTCCCTTCATTACTTTTGGCTCGCCGCCTACTTGCGTTAGCCAACCTTGGAACGCACAGAAAGAATCATTATCCCGACAAGAAGTGACTGCATGAATATCAAATTAGGAGACTGCGACCCCCTTGAAGGAAGCGACGTGAAAACCGAGAATTCTTTTTAGCAAAATAAAAATCATCACAATGCTGTTGTTTAGTGCTCTCTTTTGTTATGTAAACGGAGGTTATTGTGGCTGTGCTTCCTCAAATGAAATTTCCTTTCAGGACAGACAAAAGATGCATTGTGACCGTCACAGGAAATGTAGCAATAAAAAAATTCCTAAGGAGATATAATTCATTAGATCTTCATGTCAAGCATTATGTTTCAAATGCACATTTTTAAAAGTCACCCCAAAATGCAATTTTTTTATTTGTTTATATGAAAATTTCTATTTATAATTTATTCTTCTGTTGCGATATAGTGTGTGTTACTGAATTTGAGCAAAATCGTTTTCATTGAAATTGAAAAATGGTAACTTTATTTAATTGTAATTTACATCCAAGGAAATTAATTAAGACTTTTTATCTTATTTCATAAATGAAATATATTGATTATTTTAAAAAGTAAATATAGTATACTAAATAAAATTTTTAAATAAAAGTATATTAAATATTTATTTAAAAATAAATAACTATTTTGATTCGATGTCCTAAATTAAACGAATCGCGCATATAGCAGACGACTTACTTGCAGCTGTTTTCTAATAAATAAATACTGGAATTAGAATGTTTTATTTTATTTATTTTAATATGTGTGAATCTAAAAAGAAAAGTGTTTTCATATTATAAATAATCATTTTTCCACTGTCTTAATACATGTTTGGTTTGATTGTTAGCAACTCTTTATTATAATTTTATGTGTGTGAGGGTGTTGTTTACTGGAAGCATTTTTAAAAAATTATTTGTGTAGTATTTTTAAGGAGGCATTTATCTGAGGGAAAATTCAACATCTTGCTAGTTACAAGCAATGCTTTTTTCGTATCATATAGTAAGTATTTCCTCGATACAAGTTTTTAATGTTACAGTTTCGAATCTGAAGGTCTTTGATTGCTTTAAAAAATATATTGGAATATCCAAATGAATTTGCTACGACTTTAATTAGAATATTTCATTCAAAATGATCGACATGTTTTTAAACCAAAGGCAAAAATGTGAACAAAGGAAAAAAAAACTATTTTTTATTACAAATATTTTTGGAATTAAAAACATTGTGACTGACTTCAATCATTTCATTTTTCAAAAATATTTTGGCAACAGGTATTCTCTAAATTTTCTTATATTTTTTTTAAAACTTTGGTTTTCACTCTAAATCATTTATATAAAAATTTCTTATTTGCACTAACTAGAAAATGACTCAAAAATGGATAGCAAAATTCTTAAAAACTTTCAGCTCTGGAAAAAGTCAACGTGTAACAATTTTCCCGCCGTTCTCGCTGAATCTTGCATTCTGTTTTTCTGGTTTACGGATTACCTTCACAAAGGGCGATTGAAATTTGAAGAAACGAATTTTCGCGCCACAAAGTTTCACCTTCTGTTTTCTTTTGTTGTGCTGTTTCGCGCCAAAAACGCCCGCAGGGGGAGATAGATGCTTCCATGGGAATCCGTGAGTGAATCGGGAGGGGGGTAGCAAAGGGGCACGTTTTCTACCTGACCCCCCGACCTTTCAACTCAGCTTTCATTCACTCTATCCGGTAAGAATCTCGATAGGAACATTTCTTCGTGTACCGCAAATCTTCCTTTGTGTCTTTTGCCGAAAAAAACAAAACTCATCTGATAAGCTGTCTTTTTTTCCCCTTTTCTCTATGTTCCCCCCCCTCGTTAGAATTTTTGTTTCCTCTAAGAAAATTTTTAGTTTTTTGTGCTACTGATATAAGTTTAGGCTTTGTCCATTTTTTGCTTATCGTATTTATTATAAAAATGTGTATTTTGGGGGCACTAATTGTGCTTATAAAATGTTGGTGATTTTCAGGAGTTGATGATATTAAAACTTTTACTATCAATATTGTTGTCATTTTGCATTTGGAAATTATATGAACTAATGAATTATTAAAAATTAACTGATTGTTCCCTCACTTGTTAATGTTTTTTGCCCCAAAATTATAAATGTGTTTTAAAAAAATCCATTTTCTTTTTACACAATCTAACAATTTTTCGTTAATATCTACAGTATTGTTATCATTTTGCATTTGGAAATTATATGAAGTAATGAATTATTCAAAATTAATTGATATTTCCTTCGTTTGTTGATGTTTTTTGCCCCAAAGTTATAAATACATTTTAAAATCTTTCCATTTTTTTAAAACACAATTTAACAATTTTTCGCTAGTACCAGCGTTATTATTTGCAACAAATTGGATTTCATGTAACACCTAGAAGTGTAATATTTCTTATTATGGCAAATAAAATAAAATAAAATGCATATATGTATAAATATGTAATAAATCTTATGGATTTAAACGATTAGCTCAAAATATAGGCTTAATAAAATAATATAGGCTTAGATAAATCGATAGATAAATAGATTAGATGATAGGCTTAAATATAGGCTTAGATTAGTTTAGTTTTATTAACGTCCCGTTTGAAGCAACACTTGGGCTATTTTGGGACGGACCTCGTAATTTTGAACCACGGTCAGATGACGAAGACAACACCTGAGCTGGCACCCCCCTCTCCACACCACACCACACCAGCGGGAGGACGTTTGGTCAGGACGGATTTAACGTGCAACAGACCCCCTTACACGACGGTTCTTTGGTGGAATCGGGTCTCGAACCTGAAACCCTCCGGTTCCGAAGCCGAGACCTTACCACCAGGCCACCGCGGCCCCTATATAGGCTTAGATAATTGGATAGATAAATAGATTAGATAATAGGCTCAAATATAAGCTTAGATAAAAAAAAATCACCTAAACCAATTAAATTTACCTTAAACTAGATGCCAAATGCTGCCAACAATTCTATTTTCCGTTTAAAAGAAAAATAAAAAGTTTCACGTTCCGACTTACGAGGTCGGGAGAGACGCCATGATGGCAAGATATTCTAGCGTTTATTTCTTTTAAGTCAACAGACATGACGAAGCAAAAGCTATAAATTTGTTTTAGATCCCTATTTGAACTTAAAAGGTGAATATAATGGCGAGTTTCGATATTTATCACATTTACCTCTTTCTAAAGCAGCCCATAATGGCGTCTAACCAGCGATTTCTAATGATTTTTCCAAGAATGAACTAGAATAGTTCTTGGGGCGTTATGCATGAATTTCGCAAGTCTCATACTGGCCATGTACAAAAAAAGTCAATCCATACTCATGTGGTGTGTGACAAATGCTTTGTTTCAATATAATTTTAGACTATATTGCGCATCTTTAACAAGCAAAAAAGGATCTAATGTTATTGTACATAGTGCAAAGACAGTTTGTCGATGTACCTTAAACAACATGCGCAGTTACTTAATGCATGTGATTAGACTCAACTGAGCATCGTCAGTGTCTACAACTTCCTTGATCTGGTAACTAACTTCTTTTACTCGCGAATATCCAAAATTCTTTCAAGCCCTTAAATCCCTTTGTTTTTTGTTGCCTCTCTGATCGAAATAACTTCCCCCCTCCCTTGATGTAATTAGAAATTGCTAAAATTGTAACAGAATACTTCCTTTACATATTTGTTTATTTGCAAAGACAAGCTTAATGAAATGCTTAGCATTTTTACTTTTACTCATTAAATCATTTTCTAAGCAACCAACCCAACTCCATCCTCAAATGATGAATAAATATATACAGTATTTCACAAATAATGAAAATGAGCTGTGGAATTTTATATTACGCCAAAATGAAAACCCTCCATGTATTCTGTTTGTTTTTTTAAGTAATCCAAATTAAAATATATATCTTCTTAGCCAAATATTACGCTTACAAGCCTGTGTATATAATACAAGGCAATTTAAATTCACCCGAGCTTGGAATTTATTGCTAAGAGCTATGTATTTCATTAGGAAACATTCCTTCGCCGCGCTCTTATGTTATACGCCCATTTTAGATGAAGAAACCCCACTCTTTGGGGGTTGGGTATACGAATTAGGAGGGATTTCGGGGCGTCCCCGCACATTCCTTGCTGCTATCAACCTTCGAAAGCTCCCTTCCCTTATGCACCACTGGGGAAATAGAACAGTGTGTATCTGCCCCCCCCTGCCATCCTGCTTTAAATGACATTGAGTAAAAGTAGGGCTATGCTATCCAAAAGGTACCTGATGGCCAAAATTAATTTGTGTTGGACATTTTATATTTTTCTTTAATTTTTGGGTTTGGGTTAATGAGTAAGTTAAACAAAAAATATTGATTTAAAATTGATGAATAAAGTAAAGAAGTTATAATAAATAATTAATATATAAAAGAATACGAAAAAAAGAATGTTTCTGAGTTTGGAAAACTATATTTCTAACGAGATACGTCACTTTTGTTCTTATTTACATTTTTACAAGATTGCCGAAACAATTCTATACTCTATAAAAATGCTTGGTCATTTTTTTTTTGTCTTCGTTCCTAATTAACTGAATCTTCAAAAAGAAACTGGTGCGCTGGCCGCCATGCTGTAGTAACTTTCCCAGGCTTTTCACAGCCAGAGGGAATGGTTCTTTTTAAAGAACATTCTTTTCAAGGTAAAGGACGGAGACTCGTTTGTTTCGTCCGGAAACGGCAGACGAACAGGCCCCTATGGCTATCTGTCTTATCTAATTAAGGGATTTCAATAACTGGAGTCCCAAATTATATTTTCAGTCGTTGGAATATAAGCAACCCGTCATATGAATACGAAATGAATTTGTCTTGGTACGATTTCTTTTCTTGTTGTACTAGTTCTCAAAATTTCACGGTTCACAATTTCTTTCTCAGTAATGAAGATGTGTATGGCTGTATATCGACCTATTTGTTTCCCCCTTATCGACCTTCTATTTTGGGAAATTTCTTATGCTTTGAAAAGAATTTCCATGTCATTACTTTTCTTTGGGAAACTTCATCACAATCTTAGATAGAATTCATTCGATCAAGACAATGATTATGTGATTGGATTTCGATTTGTCTCATAAGAAAAAGTAATAAATTTATATGTCATATTCTGTTAAATTTTTTCTTGTGTGTGTCTATATTTTAATCTCATTTCCATTGAAAATAATAAATGGACATGAAACAAATAAGTTTTTGAAACGAATGTGGCAGTAATTCATTTGAAAGTTTCATGTTATGTCAATAATATTCTTTACTGAACTTAATGATAAAAATAGAAACGAGAGAACAAAAGAAACAAGTTTTCCATCGTTAATTCATTCACTGGTAATGCAAGATGATATTGTACATTGGTTGACATATTGCAAAGTGATTAGTTATATTGGATCAACTATATGTTATCCAATATAACATATAGTTGATGGCTTCTTTAAATCATATTTGTTATTTAGTTTAGAGTATTTATTAGTTATAAATTTTTGTTAGAACCTCGGAAGTGACTTCTTATTATTCGGAGTGAATTTCAAATGATGTACTTGAAAATTCAGATTTCGAATGTGTCTGATTTCAATAAATAAATAACATTTCTTTAATAAATAATAGAATTTCTTTTTATTAGTATAATTAAAAGAAAAACTGATTTATCAATACCTTGGTGTTTTAGAACAAATGCAAACATTATGATATTTCAAACGACATTTTGAACGCCTTTTTTAAAATTATTTTTCCTGAATCTGGTTTCGGAAGAAAGAAAAAAAAAAAAGCCTCGCCCATCTGTTTAGACAATGGGACCTACTGCTAATTATTTCATTGCAATAAGATCTTTGGAAGATAAAGAGATATGCAGCGTTGTCCATCTTACAAAATTAACAACGTTTCCATTTAGATCGCTTTCTCGTAGGAAGAACATTTTAGTACGAACAAGTTCTGCGGTCGTGGAATACTGGCTTCCCTTTTCCCAAAAACCTACGCAGATGTTTTATCTTTCTACTTAACTGCCTATGTCTCGAAAGCAACTTCAAAAAGCTCTTTCTTGCCACAGAGCTTGAATGCTGTTATTCTCTTATGAAACGCGATTGTCCCATTCAATTTTATCTGTTTGTTACTCAAAACGTGACTCTTACTATTATTTATTGAAGTTTTCTGCATGTTTGTCCGTCTAAATATACATTTTAAACTGTCTTTGAAACAACTACGTATTTCAACAGCGCCCAAACAATTCTTTGACTAAACTTTCTTGTTTAAATATGTTTAAACCTATTTTATTTCTGAATTTTTATCTGTCTGCATTGCTTTTACTACTGCACGAACTGAGATTTATTTGGAGAAGTTGGTACATGTAGAGATTTTTCAAAGCAGCTGTTGGATTCTGTTTTCACAGAGGGATTTAAAATTCTAAGAATGTTCTTACCATATATTTTCGGGTTTGTTAACTGTATATACTATTCTATTTTTTTTAATGCTTTTTTTTTTTAATTCTTATTCAGTTCGTTTGCCAAACGAAATGCAAGGAAATTCAAAAATCTTTATGAGCAAAAGGGAATATATGTTTAAATTTTCATGCTGTATTTATTTTGCTATTTCATAAGCAAAATGTATTCAGAATTTTTCATCACATCTTTGAATGATTTAATATTTCGAAAAACTATTCGATGACTAATAATTTTTTTCTGCATTTTCTGCATTTACTTTCACAGTGCAAACCGGTAATAACTGAAATCGAATATTCTATCAATTTGTTGTTTCTCTTTGTTTGTTAAAAAAAAAAAATACCCATCATAAATGAGAAATAAAACGTATTGCAAATTCTTTTTTGATATCAAACAGAAGTAACATTTGTTGAATATGATAATTTGTAGATATTTATCCTTGTATTTAGTAAATTATTGTAATATATATTCTTTAGTCTTAAAATGCGGATTAAAAAAATATATATAAGTAACTAATTTTTATATGTTAATGTCTTTTTAAATACTAGCAATATAAACACGCTAATACAAATACGATAGGAATCGTTTATATATAAATCTAGTATGTTCAAATAATATACTATGTACAAATAATTTTTATATGCATTTTATAAGCATTGCTGTTTGTCGCTTGAATTCAGAAATTTTAATGAATTTCTATAATTAAAAATACCTTGAGCAAATATAAAATTCTAGCTATATATTAAAAATTTCTTACGCACCCCCAATGATATTGGATCATTTTATAGATGCCAAATAATGATAGATACGAATAAAATCGTTTCTGCGTACCCTATGCAAGTTATTTTATTTTATGAAGTATTATATGGCTTTCTTGCGAAATGCTTTCACCAGTACATTGCATTTTTCTTTTTTAAATCTTTTACTTACAGTCCCTTGCTATTAACTGTATATGTTTGGTTTTAAATTGTTACCAAGGGTTCGATTGACTCTATTTATCGCTTGGTATCCCCAATCCTTTTCAATTTCCAACCACCATAGATGGTGACAGGTTGTAATTTATGTAGTGAGATCCACATGCCCGAGTTAATACCTATCTAATTAGAGAGAAGCTTTTTGCATCGAGCCCTGCAGGGGAGATGGCTCACCAGGATGTTTCCTGTCTTTACGATTTCGCCCTCGTAGTTGGAGACGGAGGCAATGAAGTTAAGAAGTAAACGTAAATCAGAATTAGACGAAGACGGTGCATCTTTTTAAATTACTTGTTGTGCTTCGAAATGATGATCAATGCAAATTGGCTTAAATATTTCTGAAATTATCTTTACGATTGCTTTGAAAATTATTATTTTCGCAGACGATAGTAGGAAACTAATTAATTTATAACTTGTTTTTGAAAAAGAATTCTGTCATTATTTCCCTACATCCCCACTGTATTTAATAATCTTTCTGAGAATTTTAGAAGTTAGTAAGCCAATCTATATAATATTATTTGCTTTTAAATTGTACAAAAAAAAAAAGATTCAAAAATTATATTCTTCTAATTCGAATTACATCTGAGTTAGAAATTTAATTATAAACGATTGTAATTCCGAGTAAAACCAATGTCTTCAGAAACGCAACAATTTATATTGTTGTGCAAGATATCAAGATTTATGATTTAGTAACATTTTATAAATTTAGCATTAAAAGATCATTCGAAATTAAAATTAGAAAGTTGATTGTTTGGGTAAATATTAAATATATTTTTATAATTTCGTGCGTTACATGATTTTTTTAACTGCATTAATATTGAAAAAAAAAATGGCTTAAGAAATGTTCGTGTTTTTTTTGTTTTTTTTTTTTCCATATTGCAGTTAATGTTTTGCTAGTCCTCTGTTTTTTCCCAAAATGCAATATGCCCTCTATTATCGTTTCATTTGCTTCCAACTACCTAGAATCCAGTCATGTATCAACATGCAGATTGATTTTCATTGCACTCCAAAATATCCCGAAGCAAAAAAAGAATAAGAAAGGATAAAAGAATAAAACAAAAACTCCAGTGAAATGTCAGCTTCTGGCAACTCGTTTTAGTTGCTCGAAATCTCATTACCAGAGACGAAATCTTGCCCTGATGATTCAACAGGTTTTTCTTTCCTTAATCAAGAGTCAGTGAGAATAACTGTGACCGTTGGAGCGTGAAGGACATGCATCGGATGGGCCTAGATGAAATTCCATCCTGTGGGATGCATTGTTCCGGCGGGGATAAAAAGGGTTTCAGATTTCACCACTTAATGAAAAACGTCATTTTCACCTTCATCGAAAAAGATGGAAATTTTAAAAGATATGCTTTTGCCGACATCAATCACCTATATACTCTTTGTTACGTCAGAATAAAAAAGTTTGGATTATAAAATTGCCCTAAAAAGAGTAGTAATAATGATGGAAATTTTATAAATGTTACATAACGTAATATAAGCGTCACAATTATTTACAATTTTCAGAATTTTCTTGTTCTAAATCATGGTTACGTCATTTCCTTTTACTGTTATTGTACTACGATTGGAAACGAATGATTCCATTAAAAAAAAATTGAAGTGCCAAAAAATTTATCGCTATTAAATTTTTATTGAAACTTCTTGCTATGTATTTTAAATCGGATCTCATGCTTTAATGTTATTACATTTTTTTAAAGTAATAAAGCTATGTAAGTTTAAGGTCATTATTTTCCCAACTTTAATTTTTTTTGCCTATTTCGTTATTTACGCAACCGCGTACTTTTTTTTTTTGTAATGTTTAATATGCTACTTAATTTGCTTGGAGTTCGAATAAGATTTTATAACTTGTAACGAACGTATCAAAGATTAGTAGACGTGAAAGATGTAAGAAAAGTTGCGTAACTCTCTAAATTATTGAGTAATATTAGAGAAACTTATTTAATTGCTTAAATTTTATGTTCTTTTTATAATTTATTGCAAAACCACAAGACGCGGAAAAAATTAATCTAAATTTGCTAAAGAAATATTTCGTATTCTTGATTGAATTACTAATTTACCCCTTAGATCCATTGCACTGTAGATAAACAAAGAACGGAATGTTTTTGTATTAAAAGCAAGAAAAGAAGAACAACGAGTAAAATCTTGAATTCATTTTCATTTTTTTGTCAAGTAATCAAACAAGAACAATGTGGAAAATATGAAGAAAACTTCAGTGCTTAAAATGATTCTTTATTGTGTTCTTTTTTCTTTGAGTTTAAATTCTACTTATGAGTCATTCCAGCTTTGGTCACTCAGTTTCCAGTTATTACCTTCCCTTATATTGCTCTCTACCTGTTTTACAACCTAATTTCTTGACTGTTTGTATTGACAAATCTCTTATCTGTTGCTAGGGCAGGGGTCTGCTTTCATTACCACCTCCGTTTTACAATCGTCTCGAATTTCCTCCCTTTCTCAGTTCCGTGCCAGGGTTTACAACCAATTTGTCACTGAATGAAAATGATCCTCTCTTGACCTGGTCAACTAGGATGGGGCTTTGTGCAATGACAGGAAATTCTGCCACCCACGTCGTTTGGCGAAGACAACTTTTCAGAGCAAATTCAGGATAATTTTTGGTTTCTTGTAACTTTAAATTCCATACTTGTTATCTATTAGTATAATTTTTTAGTATTTTTTATATTACAGATCAAGATTAAGTATGTTTTCCATTTCCAAACAACAATTCCATTGTTTTTCGGATATTTGCTTATTAACCATAATATTTTATTGAATTTACATTCAGTTATAGGTTTAAAAAATTATAATCGTTAGGGACAGAACATTTATTCGAAATACCAATCTTAAAAAACGTTCGATTGTGCCCCCTATCCACATTTTTATCTTTAGTAATATCCGAATATAAGGGGGGGGGGGGATTATGCTCCCTTTGCAAAAAATAATGTATTATTAGAACATTTAATAAATTAATTTAGTGTTAAAAATGTGAGATCAATTTTTGGAATTTTCATTTTAATGCAGATTCTAGCACATATTTTTTTTTAATGCAGCATTTTTATTTTCATGGAAGTAAAATGTTTGGCAAAGAATTATTTCTCCTTATGTATGTATCTGTATACATAAGTCTAATTTAATAATTAAATGACTGAGCCAACAGAATATTAACTTAATCCTAAGTATAGTTTTTCCTGTGTTTTTTTATTAAAATGTATACCAAATATTTATAAATTGAAATCTTGGACATTTTTTTTATTCATTCTTAAACGAACGAAATAGGCAGGTGCATTTTCCAAGTACAGTTTTAAGCGTAACTCGAGTTTTTTAGAGAAATTCTTTACTTTTTTCAATCTTAACTCGCAACACTTATTGGACGATAGTATGTTATTCATGCGTTTAGATCCACAAATTTAGTGATTGCTACGACATGACACTAGGAATTTATGTCTGGATGAAGTGTCAAATTCGACCCATTTCGTGTTCAGAAAGGGTAACCCGAAGTGCGTTGTCCCAGCAACAGTGGATGGGTGGGCGTAGCAGAGGTCAGCAGACAAACGTTGCCATAGCGACTGCCGAACGACGTCACCCGAGTCAATGTTTATAGAAAAAACAGCTGTTTCACTTTAACATTGGGTGACATAACAATAAGCATCCCATTTCGGCGCATCTAAAGAGATTAATAAATCAGGTGAAATGGTATTGACCTCTCTCTCTGAAAGGTCTCATTTACTTTGAATTCGAATTGTTGTGATTGTATAGTGAATTTTGAGATTTTAATTTATTTTCTTCTGCTATAATTTTCAACATCTCTGTGTTTCTTCGACAAATTAATTCCGGAAATAAAATTCACTCAAGGAATTGCATTTTAATTAGAAGTAAGTCAATATTTAAATATAGTACAGACAATAGTGCTGGAACATAAGTTTCTACAAAAATATATTTCATTCCTGATTTTTCTTTTGTCTGTTGTTAAGTTTTTACTTCCATTTTTAGTATAAAGAATCATAAATTTTTTAATCAGAAATCATTATATACATATACTTATTAGTACAAACAATAACTAAAATCTGAAGATTATTGTTGTTGTTTCTTCGCAGACGCGTGATGATGAGATATAAAATGATTTTTATAGTTTTTTTCCAGTTTATAAAGTTATTGCACATGAGAATATTTTTTTTAAAAAAATATCTACTTGAATGGAATTAAAGTTTTGTTTGGCTATTCTTTTAGATGTATCATTCCAAATATTTTAACCTTTTCTTTCTTATTTCATAAAAAGATCGCACAGTCATATTTTTAAAAAAGCATCCCTTATATATATTACATTCCAATCGAATAAAAAAGGCTACGAATTCAAAACATCTTCTCTCACTTTGCATCATCGAACGTGTCGGAGCACGTTTGATACCTCACCCATAAAGAAAAGAAATGGAAAGAAAATTGTGAAAAAATAACTGAAAGACTTGGAGCTCACGAAATAATAAAGGAAGCAAAAATCAGAGACGGCTTTCGAAACCAGTATGGCCGTTCACTGACGTGGGAATAAAGCTGCTCCCTGCAGCGGCGTTTGAGTCTTGCGCATTCCTCTGTCTCACCCATGACCCCTTTTCGGAATGCTTTTCACTCCCTCCTTTTCCCCTAAGTACTTTTTTTTTATTAGGTTTGTACAGGTAAACTCTACTAGTAAGGGAGTGGAAAATTGTAAAGTAGGCGTAAGGTGGGGAGATCTCTTCCAAATCGGTTTTGCTCTTATTTTTCTGCAGCTATTTTCGAGCATAACGCACCTGCAACAAATAACTGCACTTTACTCACTAATTATAAGGTACAATTCGGTGAGAAATGCATTTATCGATCTACGATGACTATCCTGACTTCAAAAGGAAAATGAAATTAAAAAATAAATAAAAGAGTAACCGCATGAAAGAATGTTCGTTTAAATGGTGCTATAACATTCTGAAATATTATAGTTCTTTTAATATTATTAAAGTTGCTGTAATTTCAATAATAACACATAAAAAAACATATTTACATTTTCTGATGTAAAATATTTCTTAGTTGATTGATTTTTTTATAAGTTATATCTCATCGATTTTTTTTTTTTTTTTTTTACTGCTAACATTTTCTACATGTCTACTTTGACTTCAAAATGAAAATGAGATAATAAAAAAAAGAAGAAGAATCGAATGAAACAATCTTAGTTTCAGTGGTGCTGTGACATTCTGAAATATTATAGTTATTTTAATATTATTGGAATAACTGTAATTTGAAATAAATAACATTAAAAAATTTTAAAAATATATTTAATTTTCTAATGTAAAATAATTCTTAAATTAAAATCATTAGTTGATTTATTTTTTATAAGGCATATCAAATTGAATTTTTTTACATTCCTTATGACGCTTAAAATTTTCTCTAGATTTTGAATGTAAAAAAAGAAGGGAAAAAAATCTGTAAATGCTATAAAATTGTTTGATACTTCAAGAAAAACATTTGAATTAAATCGAATAAAATTCTTTATTATTATTCACAAATTTTGAAGTTAATCAATTCTAAAGAGTGAAAGGGTGTAGAATTTTCTTACCTGTGCTGTTTAATTTAACTTGACATCCTTGATATTTTACTTCAGAGTATTATAATATGAAAATATTCAAATACAAATAATGTATAAAAAAACTTTTTTAGATAAATGTTTAATCAGAATTTAGAATAAAATGTTTACGAATTTTTTTTCTCATTTCATTATTATTTCATTTTCTTTATTTTGAAAATTTAACAACTTCCCTCTTTGGAAAGAAAAAAAATGACTATCATGATAAGTGAAAATGTATATGTAATTAAGCGAGTAAATAAGTATTGAGATGTGTGATATGATGCACATTCGTCTACATGTAAAATCATACATTGTACTCTGGCTCTGTGTTTGTTTATTTTTTACAAAAACTTTTTGTGTAGAAAAAAATGCATATATTTTGGCTTCCAAATGCTGTTAAGTGAAAGTGCGATGATAGCTGAACGAAGGCGTTTTTCAAGTTTTCAAAATCTTAGTCATTTTGTGTGGTTTGTTCTTTTTGGTATCATTACGAAGCAGTTATTTCATGATTCAGTAGACAAGAAATTTAAAATGGCACTCATAATATGTATTGATCCAAATTGATACCTTTTGCAAG
Source organism: Argiope aurantia (assembly GCA_026543865.1). NCBI lineage: Eukaryota > Metazoa > Arthropoda > Arachnida > Araneae > Araneidae > Argiope > Argiope aurantia. The sequence goes on from JAPMOR010092620.1 coordinate 138,807, forward strand.
TAGATATGTGTGAAAAAGTCATTTTTATTTCAAAACCATTTTTTCCCCTTGATCTTTCCAAAACTAAATAACTAAAGAAAATTTATTTTTATTTCTTTTGAAAACAGAATAAGCTAAAATTAGGAAACATTCGAATTTCCGAACGTCGTGTGATTTACTTTATGATGACTCTCGAGTTGTGTTGATAATCACATGGAACAAGATCGTCTGCACTCATTGTAACGTTCAGGCGCACTCACGTGAAGCGAGGCGAAACTTGGAAACACGCCATCAGAATCTCGCGTCATTTTTCTGTACTTCAAAAGCTCCGTCATAATCGTGTTCGCATTGAGGTTTTTTTCTCCACTTTTATTCTTTGTAATTTGATCTGACAAGAGAAAAACTGGCTTACTAGAGAGAATTTAAACTGTCACTTTTTTTGTGGACACTTCCTTCTAGGGAAAGTGAATCATGTAGCGATAAATTATTGGCAGGAAAAAAATATTGAGGGGAAAAAAACCATCAAAACTGAAGAATTTTCGAAGAACAAGGATATTTTTGTCAGTTTATGCAATTTTTTTTTTTTTCGAAAATTATATAATAAGATTCTGTTTTGTATAAAAAAGTTCAAAAGAAACGAAGGTATGCAATTTCAATAGAAAAAGATTATAGTTATCTTAAAATAAAGATGAAATATTTTTGTTGACAAATAATAAATAGTATTAATTTTAAAAAGCTTTAATATAACATTCAGCGAAATTTTCCATGATTAGAAGATATTCTAATTCTTTGTTGAATTCAGTATAAGAATTTTTTCAAGAATTATATCCAAATATTTTAATCTATTTCAAAGTTATATCATTAGGTTAAAAAACTAAAACTTACAATTTAGATTACTTAACTAACTTATAATCTAACTTATTATTTTGAGTATTTGCATAAAATTAATTATATACAAATATTTTAATATATTTCACAATTATATCATTAGGTTAAAGCACGAAAACTTCAAAATAAAAAGCTTTTTAAGAATGTCTAGAATATTGTTTATTATTATTTTTCACGGCAATGAAATTTTTATTTAGTACTTTTGATTTTAAACCATTATTTCTATATCTTTAAAAATTAATTAGGGATTCCCTTTTAAATGCGTCATATCTGTGTAATATTCATAAACAGATGTTAAAATTTTTTTTGTAATTAATCAAATTAACACTCATATTTTAATTGATAATTAATTCATAGTAAGATATTCCATGAAATGCATTCATTTGATCATTTTTCGGATTATTACATTATTTAAGAATTGCGTATATATTATGATTCGTTAATTATTTCTCCAGAGACATATTTTTGTCCTTATATTTAGTACTTTTTTTTAAAATTTTTGTTTATATTTTATATTCAAGCCTTCTTTTTCTTTTTATTCATTTTTATGTTCTCATGCAGAAGTGGATGCTCTTTTATTTATTGTTGCGAATGCGCATTTGGAATAATTATAAATATTTTTATACTGGGTTTGATTTCAAATTTTTGATACTTAACTTGAAAATGAATTGAATGAAGAAAGTTGAAAACTATAATTTCAGTATAATTTTTTCATAAATTTCCACCATTTTTTTAATAAAAAATCGTGTTGTAGAGAGTGTATGTAATTTTACATCACAGCCAAATCTCCAACAAATCAGAATAAGAATGTAGTATTTAGTATCCCAATGCGCTATTTGTAGGATTATTGTTAATACGCATCTGGAGCAATTATAAATATTTTAATGCTGGGTTTGATTTCAAATTTTTGATACTAAATCTGAAAGCGAATTGAATGAAGATAATTAAAAACTAATTTCAACAGAATTTTTTTTAACAAATTTCATCAGTTTTTTTTTAATAAAAAAGTTCGCGCTATAGAGAATTTATGTAATTTTACCCCCCCCCCCAAAAAAAAATCAAAATCAAAATGTACATTCAATATCCCAAAACGCTATTTGTGGGCAACCCCTTGGCTCTCTCCGCCAAGGCCGGGTCAGAGCATTTGGCTTCGTGGAAAGCCTGTTCTCGCTGCTGCAGAGTTCAGAGGATGGACGCACCTTGCTGTGAGAAAGAGCCGCCGCCCTCTCCAGATCACCGCCTTCTCATTAACAGCCCTTGCCTTCCCCTGGTTCATTCGACTCCCCCCCCTCATCTTATCATTGCATCGAATATGAAGAGAGAATCTGTTCGAGAACTACTATATTTCTGAAGATTCTATTTAAAATTCGTCAAGAAAAATTAATTCCCTTGTGAAGCAAGCATATGACTAATTCACTGCTTGGTGAAATCAAGCGCTGCCATTGGAGATTAAATTCCTAAAAAATTATACATGAATCTTTCTTATATTTTAGTCATCTGTTTAGCTAGTTCGGCTATACTGTTACTAAATTTGGATGCAAACATTTATTATATTATATTTGAAATAAAATTTTAGAAATTCAGATTGTATTTAAAAATTATTTATTATTTAGACGAACAAAATATACTTTGAAATATGTTAAAGAACACAATGACATTTAAAATTAGAGTTTCAAAATGTTATTATTAATAGAATTTGATCATCATGATTACCCTGTAAAATATATAAGAAATTAAAAATGCACCTAGAAAGGAGTTTGAAAATGTAAGAAAACAAAGCAAAAAGAAAAAAATTAAAAATAAGAAATAAATTTTAATTAAAATAATTTGTGTTATACCACTTAGTTGGGAATCGTTTTCAATTCTAGTAACTATGCTTGCCGATCGAATAGTTTACGATATCAATAGTTTATTATGCTGTAGAAAATTTATTGCATTCTAAATTCAGAAAAAGAAAGAGAAAAAAAAATTCCTTTTTAATTTAAAATATAGAATAAGCTATAAAACTAATTATGGAAAATGGTTTTGATAAGATAATCTCAGAAAAAAAAATTGGAAATAATATAATTTTCTATCTAAAAACTTTTTTTTACATTTTTGCTTTTTCCCTTTCCTTTCTCTATGGTTTTAGGCGTCATATAATTAGAATAGCCAATCTAAAAGTGATGTTAGCAAGGAAGATTAAAAATAAATTTTTAAAAAACACGTGTATTTAGAATACGTCATCAACACAATAGAGCAAGCTTATTCCACAATTTAAAAAACAACAACATGAAATTAATATATCATTGTAATATCCAAATATCGTCTGGAATGAGAATTTATTAATTTGTAATCGCTTGGCATTAGTTTTATTTCTACACATAAGGCACTTTGCACGTTTGTTCATTCACCATTTCTTTTAGCAGTATTTTATCTGGAAAAAAAAATTATGTTCGTTGAAAAGGAATTAAATTCTATTTCTTTTTCCCTCTTAATGCTAATTAAAAGCAGATTATATTGAAATAAATTCTTTTAGTTCTTATGATGTGTTTGTCTTTTGGTTGATTGATTTTTACAAGGTTTTTTGAGAGTTAGTAAATCTTTTCGAATCCAGTTTTTGGTAAAGAACGGGTATTTTCGGTTGGTGACTCGAGGTCAGTTTTCGAGAATAATCTTCCTGCACCTTTGTGTCTTTCGTAACTTCACGCGCAATTAATTTTTTTTTCCGCACCATTTATTTTTTTTCCATCGGAGACCAGCGACTGACTTCTACTTCAGGCTAAATATTTCTGATAATAGAAGGAATTTTTTAGATAAAACTTTTTTCTCTCTCTCTTTTTATGATATTGCTTAGTGAAATCTTTTCTTTGTTTGATTTCTTATTCTGGTATACTGTATAACCTTTCCCCCTGGTACATTCAACTTTATCCATAGACATAAGTATCTATTGTTAGAAATGTTGTTAATATCAAATAATGTCGATGAAATTTTTTTATTGGCAATCGAAAACAAAACACTATATATTTCAGATGCCAATTGATTAAATTATATACTCTTATATAAATACATCAACACGCATCACAGTTTGCATTGCATTTTAATCTGTACAGCCGTGCTGTGTGCATTCTATGCAAGATAAAATTTCGAATGTTATAATCACTACTAGAAAGTGAAAGAAATTAGTCACTTATAGTCTAATTACTGCAGAAATATATATACTCGGAAAATTTTTAAACAATTATTTTAGTTTTAGATTTGTTTTTAGAAAAAGGAAACGTTATACAGTTATTCACATAGTAGACCTGTTGAAATACATTCATCCTATTAAACATGATTATTATAAAAATATTAAGATCAAATCGAAATGATGAGATTTCAAGTACAACTGATGAAGAAGACATAATTTATACTGCTGATTGGTTTGGTTTGGTTTAGTTATATTAACGTCCCGTTTGAAGCAACACTTGGGCTATTTTGGGACGGACCACGTAATTTTGAACCGCGGTCAGATGACGAGGACGACACCTGAGCTGGCACACCTCTCTCCACACCACACCAGCGGGAGGACGTTTGGTCAGGACGGATTTAACGTGCAACAGACCCCCTTAAACGACGTTTCTTCGGTGGAATCGGGTCTCGAACCTGAAACCCACCGGTTCCGAAGCCGAGACCTTACCACCAGGCCACCGCGGCCCTTTTATGCTGTTGAATGAACAGTTTAATAATCATTATTATTGTAAAATCTTTAATAAAAAATATACGGCAATGAAATTTCTCATCAATAAACCCGCGGGAATGGTAACCTACAATTATATTATTCTCCCTTTTTAGGCATAAAGTCCATGAAAGATACAAATGTTCAGGTTTTTATTTTAGATTTCACAGATGAGTGTTTTGTGCTTCCTTATTATTATAAAGAAAATCGAATTTTGAATGCTTTTTTTCTCTAATTGATTAAAATCAGAATTTGGCAGAAAACTATATTTTTACCCACAAGATAATTTACCAATTATTCAAGTTATTGCATTTTTGAGTTATCGTGTTTACACTCTTCTGAAAGTACAGCCCGACAGGAAGTCAACCCCTTGACAGATAATTTAGAATTTGATGCAAATCTGTAATTTTAATGTTAGACCTGTGTGCCAAATTTCATTTATTTTACTCGGTTTCATTTTGAGATATTGCGTTAAAGTGTATGTGAAAGTACAGGTAGACAGATGATCAGTTTTTTTCTTTAAATTTTTATATTTTTATTGAATCGTAAATTACACAGGATACGGTTTTGTTTGGAATAAACACAAGGAAAATGGCCTCCACGGCTTTACTGGCACATACATACTCTTTTATCGAAATTTTTTATGACGATTATGCATAAATGTGACTGAATTTCGTTGATGCAGCGTTGAATTTCCTCCTTCAATGCACGAGTGCTTGTGGACTTGCTGGCATAGAACTTTGACTTCAAATAACCTCATAAATAGAAATCCGCTGGTGTTAAAGCACACGATCTTGGGGGTCAATTCTCAAATTTTCGAACTGTGGCTGTTATTTTTGAAACATTGTTCAACAATGAAAACACGTTGTTCTGTCGTGTAACGGTCCATTTTTACTAACCCTAAACTATCAGTTTACAACACTTTACTGCATAAACGATGGCAAATTCAAATCCTGCTTTAATTTTGGGGCACCCTTTATATATGTGTGTGTGTGTGTGTGTGTGTGTGTGTGTGTGTGTGTGTGTGTGCGTGTGTGTGTGTGTTTGGATGGAAGAAAGATAACTAGCGAAATGACAAGTTAACTTTATGGCAATTTCAGAATAGCGAGGGATACAAGGAGCAAATAGCAAATTTCGTGGCTGGTTGCTCCATTCTAATACAAAATCCTCGTGGCCAAAAGGAGAGGGCTTAATTTCCCTTTGTGCCCTTTGCTTCATAAATTACTTTCCCCTTACACCTGCAGGAAGAAAAGAAGCTCTGGCTTGATGGTTTATTCATGAAGTCTTGATTGCGAACGCCATCACAAAAGGTACGGAAAACACTTGATGTTTATGGGTTGTAAAAAGTAGTTTTACGGCGCTCTGGCTTGGGAAAGATGGACGCCGTGGCTTTACTCTTCGAGATCATTAGCGGCAACTTTTTCCACTCTTATAAAAGCACTGCTATTTTTTTTCCACCCTCCCTCCTGTGTGTTCTATCCTGAGAGGTAAAGGCGGGAAGCGAAAAAATTCTAAATGCTTATTATACTAAAGAGTGGCAAAGACTTCCTTTGTTGCGGAGGAACATAAAAATTGGTGGAAGGGAGGGAAAAAAAATTGGCGTTCATTCATTTGTCAGGTACAGGTTATTATTTCAGAAGGCTGTGAAAGATGGACTTTGTAAACTTTGGCTTATAGTCTTCCAAAAAGTCACGGTTTTTCTTTTGTTGATAACCGTTTCACAGAGTCATTAACGTTAAAGATCGTGGATGTCACTTTTAAATTGTTTCACGCGAGTATTGTTTCGTAACCGGATAAGCTATTGTAATTAATAAGCTATTTGACCTGGATTTTTCATTTTCGTTTCTAACAAAAGCTATAAAAGATTAGAGCATTTAAGAAATATAATTTTATAACGTATTTATTAAATATTAATAAGAAGGTGCGCAAAGCGAATGCTTCCATTTACATTTTTTTTCACGTTGATTTCTCCTCGATCTTTTAATACCTTTTACTTTTGGCGGTTGAAGAAATTGTAAAACATATGAGTTATTTCAATTTTTTTTTTTTTTTTTTTTTTTGCTATATTAAAATTGAATTTAACTTGGATTTTCTGAGCTGATATTTTAATTATAGTGTTCAGGAAATGCTAATGGTAGTATCATAATTTTGAGAATAGAAGGTCGTTAAATATTTGGGATACAACATTATTTGTATTATCAAAAAACATCTCTATTCTTTTCTTTCTTTGTCCGATTCTTCCATTTTTTTTAAAAAAAAACCTGGATGGAAAAAATAAAAATGTTGCATTTAAGTCGACACATAAAACCAATTTTTTTTTTTTTTATCATAATCAAAAAATGATTATGCAAGCAAGATTTTTTGTAAGAATGTTTTGTAGAAAATTACTGATTCGATGTTCCAGATTTTAAAAAATAAGTAAGTGTAAAGCATTATGAAATATCACAAAGTTTATTTATGTAATACTATTTAGAGAGTGATAGAAGGAAAATATTATCTTTTTGTAAAATAGGAAAAAATTTAGAAGATTGAATTTTAAAAAAATTATTCGTAGTCCGTTTGCTTTTCTCCGCTAGTTTCAGTTTACTTAATCTAATATATTTCGTGCCTTAAACTTAGTCATACCTTATTTTTTTATAAGTAATATTCATAAATCTGAATTAAAATCTCTTGGAATTTTAGAAGATATTATGAAAAATAGAATTTGATATCTATAAAAATATCTAGCATTAATTCAATTTAATGGATACAATTTTATCATCTTTTGGATATGACTTGACATTTGTATTTATAAAAATCGAACATATTTTAAAGTCTGAATTAAATGCGTATATACAAATAAATTCCTAAAATAATTTCCTTTTCACCCCTTACCTTTATCAACTAATTCTGCTTTAATACTTGCTGCTGCTACTAGCCATAATCGTAAAATAAGTTTTTATTCGGTGGCACAGCGATAAATAAATGTTGCAACTGCTTAGTAAACCTGATTCTTAGCTTTTTTTTTTTTTTTTTTTTCTGTGGCAGCTTTTGAAAAAAGTGTTCGTATTCGAATGGAGAAAATTTGATGGTCGAAGTTAATACTTTTGTGAGGTATAAAACAAAAGCATGCCTATATGGAATAATTATTTAGGTTATGTTCTTGTGTATGTTACCTAAGCAGTCTGTCGCAGGTGACTTTTATGTGATTAGTGTTTGTTTTTATGGCAGAAGCAGAATGTTCGTGGAAACTAAAAAATCGTTTGGAGCATTTTAGATTTAATTGCATTGAATTAAACGTGCTTATTATTAAAATGTGTTCTTTTTGAATTTCAAATATAATTTGTAAATTGATAAAACAAATAAATTGGCAGAAAGAAATATTTAATTTTCGAAATAGATCAGATAAAAAAAGGATATATACAAGGAAGAAATTATTATCTTATTCATTTAAAAATAGGTTTAATTTATTCAGAATTGTATTTATTCTTATTAATTTTTCTTGTAATTTGTGAACAAAAATATTTAGTTAAATTTATTTTATTATTAGATTTTGTAACACAATAATATAAAATAAAATGCTAGACATAAAAACACATTTTAAAGAAACATTGCGATTTTCTGTTTCTTACACTTAGTTTTTGTTTTACTTATTCAATATTTTATAATATGTTGTCAAAATAAATAATGTTTTTACATGTTGAAAATAACATATATATGTTTTCTAATTATGCTTACATCTTTTGATATAGTTTATATAATCTTTTTTTTTTTTTTTTTTTTTGAGAATTCTTACATGTTTTGAAACTTCTGGAATTCATTGCAATAGCTCTAGAAACGCCATTCCACGTAGCTTTATTTATATGTTATTCTTATGAAGGAATTTTCCCCTATTTTCCTTTACACATGAAAGCTACTTTTTTTTTTTTTCTGTTATCATTTCTACGAACCTAGGGGTAAGTGTAAATATCCCCTTTCCCCTCATGCATATTGTGCAGTCGATAATGGGATCGGCAGACCTCTTAATGGCGACGAATCCACGAATTTGCTGTTTATCCGGAGTGCGGTTCGTCTTCCCAGGAATGATGCGTTTTTGTCAGAAGATTACTTCGCTGGAATTCTGCGAAGTCGACCCCTCTGCGCGCTCAGGGGGTGGTCTAGATGAGAAAAGCTCCTTCTCAATGTCACTGCGTCGATCGGGTCAGTGGTTGCTATGTTTACCTTATGCATTTCTAAAGAAGCTGTCGAGGGAGAAATTATTTGTGTTTGCGTTGTCTTTCAAAATGTCGGTATTTTGGGATTTAAAATTTTGGTATACCGCAATATGGAAAGCATGTACCCGTTAAGGTGCTTTCTATGCATTTTTAACTGGTATATTAGATACTTTTCTCAGATCTTGCTTGAATATCTAACCTTATCTTACGAACTATTTATCTTATCTTCAATTTTGTGAATTATCTTATCTTCATTTCATATAAAATGGCTGTGTTGTGTCCATTTATGAACTATATATTATCTATCTCGTTCTTAATCTTTGAAATTATTTATTTTATCTTTATTTTTACTTTCTCGTATTTGAAATCTAGAGAAAGTATTGTAACCCTCAAACATTTGAAATCAGAGATTTTGACGAATCTCTACAGATCTTCTTTAGTTCGAAAAGGCATTTTTGGGAAATGTCTATCTTTTTGTGAAAAGATAACTCAAAAACGCTTTGATCTAGAAAGTTGTATTTTAGTATGTGGTCTTCATACCAAATTTGAAGAGTTATGTCAAATCTTGAGCAAATTCCGTTCAGAGAAAGTCTGTCCGTCTGTTCCAGTCTTTTGTTTAGAAATTGATAACATTTAAACGCAAAGAGCCGGATAAATAAAATTTGATGATAGATTTAGCATCTAAAATGTCTAATTCTCTTAAAAGATTGACCGTGTTTATCGGTATGTACATTTGCATGCATATAAATGCAATGACTTAAATCAATGAAATTCGGTATGCGATCTTGTAATTTAACTGCAGTTCCATGTCCAAATTTGAATTTCGATCGATCGGAAAAAAGGCGTCCTACATAATACATAAGCTCACGAACGATTCAGTAAAAAGGTTAAATTCACACCAAAGATCTATATTTAACTTTTATTCGCTAATCCCATGAAAGACATTTACGGTCTTATCCAAGATTCACAATTTTATCCAAGGAGAAAGATATAATACCTTTATTGGAGAGTATGCGAGAAAGTTTCGGAGAGACCACACCTGCTGGTTTTAATAGAAATTTTTCCTTTAAAATCAAAGTTGTTTTGTTTCATGTAACTCATTCTATAACTTAGAAGCTTGAAAATACATAATACGATATTTACAGACGATTCAGCTGTTCGTGACTTTATGTGTATTATTTTCAGGTTGTGTTTTCTTTAATTATAGAAACGAAATGAAAATGACCGATTGTTATTAAATTCTAAGATAATTTATAAACATAAAACAATGCACCTAGTGAAAAGACCGAAAACATTTATTTTGCATATACATTGCAAAAAACATTTTTAAATAATAAGTGAGCATAGTAATTATTTATTATGATCACAGTAAAATTGAAGTTAATATGATGAATTGTTTATGTTACACTAATGAATGAGTTACAAATATTTGTCTTATTAGCACTAAATTATCAACAATCCAAAACGTCAGAAAATATCTGAATGCTTTAGATTGAACTGCCTGGGGATTCGTTTATCAGAAAACGCATCGTTTTTAAAAACGAGCTTGAATTGCAGTTTTCTTGATTTAAAAACCTGCCCTAAATGCTTTTCAGAAGTTGCCAGTTGTAACTCTTCTGTATTATTCACTTTTCTTCGCCAACATTTTATCATTTTCTTTGAATGCATTCTGCATATTCACGTGTAATATTCCAGTGTAATCTTCGCCATTTTTTTTCATGTGTTAGTAGGATTTGTTACGATGAATTTTTCTTCATTTCATATCTTTAGAGAATTTCATTTATGAATACATAAGAAATGCTATAGCGCTCTAAGGAAAAAAAAAATCATAAAATTCTTCTTAAAAATAAATAAACTTCCATTCCTCACCATGCACGTTTTAGAACAAGTTATAAAATCATTCTTAGGTCAATCGTTTGCTTTCATAAAATAATCGAAATTATTATTGCAAATTAAGAATAATAAATTATAACTGAATTACTCATGATAATACTTATTTTATTTATTTGCAATAGGATAATCCAAACGCATCATTTGTTTTTTGGTATGCTGGTATAAGTTTAAGATAATACTTTCATGAACGCATATCTCTTTTAATTAAAAAAGAAGCGTGAAAGTTTTGCCGAACGCAGTTTGAACATATTAGTTTACTTACTTTTCCATTCTTGAGTTAATTGAACTTTTAGTTTTCTGTTCAAATGTATTTGTTTTCGCTGGACTCCTTGAAAATTATATTTTTGCGTCCCACATTCATAAGTCAAAAAACATTTCAAAATCTTCGCCATCATTTTATTTCTTTTGTAGCATTTGTCATTCAACAGTTTTGTATAGATGGGTCTTTTATTCTTGCAAAAAGAAGCTTTTGTGGGAAAAGAACGTTCTAATTAAAAAATCATTCCAGAACCACGGATTCATTGAGCTATTTTTTGAATGGAAAACCTGACCCTCTGTTTATAGTAACTCAGACCCCATATTTCCCTCCCTAACGTAACCACAAGCGATAAAAAAAAGACCCGAACGTTAAACATGGGGAGGAGAAAGCAGGGGGTTCAGAACCATCTTTGTGAGGGTGGCTGCTATCACGTGAATGCAGGTGAATCAAAGCGGGAGGCGGGGTTGACCACGAAATTCCTTAGAATAGCTTGGAAGGGAAGAGTTGTGTCCCGATGATTATTTTTGTCTTCCTTGCCTCCCCACCCCCCTCCAGTGAATCCAGTATTCGCATTAATAACTCTTGGAAAGAGATCCGGTCGGTTCCCAGACGATTTCGGGTTCACCCACACTCTCTCTCCGCCCCTTTGCCTACGCTTCCAGTTCATCATCGAGTGGCGTTCGAAAAAAAACATGTCCTCCTGCTCTCCTCCTTCCTCCAGGGAAAAAAAAAAATCTCTTGTCGAATCATTAAAGGAATTCGTATTTAGAATGTAATGATAGTTCTCTATAGCTGAAGAAAAAGATAACGTGCTCTCTGCTGATTTGGTTTCATAATCTTTTTTTTTTTTTTTTTTTTTTTTTGGAAACAAACTCAATTCAGATGAGATAATAGAATTTCGCGTTCTGTTTTGGAATCTCATCTTTATGATTTCTAAAAATATGTTTAGATCCGAAAATTACATTTACAAAATAATAATAATAAAGTGAAATTTATTCTAAGAAATCGACAAATAATTTCTGGTATAGAATCGTTAAGATGTTCTTCAAAATGAAGCAATGAATTTATTAATTGTCTGTCAACAAACATTTCGACTGACTATTTCATTCTATCATTTTTGAAAGTTAGATTCTCAAAAAGTTGTATGTTGTTTACAAAAAGTCTAGCTTGCCTTTTCTAATTTGCTGTCAAACTGTATTACTGTTGCTGGGTTTATATATGAAAAGTATTTAAAAATCGAAAGTTGTAACTGCAGTTTTAATCTAACTATCTTAATTAATTAACTATCTATCTTAATTAATTAACTATCTTAGTTAACTATCTAATAATGACCCCCAAGAAGGATCATGGGAAATATACTTTGATATTACTAAGGTAGCGCCATCTGTTCTATCAAAAGAAAAGGTAGTAGAGTTATATAACCGCTACAGAACGTTATACTAACAATAAAGCATTGTAGTTGTACCGAAAATATGCTCGAAATTTATCTCAGATTCTTATTTAATTTGGGATCCTTTCCATTCGAATATTCTGCCAAGAACCTATCCTTCGATTCGTACATGAGAATAGATCTGTCTGCTAGATGTTAATTGAATTTTTAAAAAAATGCTAGAACTGAATAAGAAGATTGAACGAAGCTCTTGTGGCTTCTTCTTCTAATCCAGCCAAACGGAATAATAGCTGCTGCTATACCACGTCCTTTTATTTTCCAGTGTCAATAGCATTCTTCTTTAAGCATGCTAATGCTCTCAAGCAGAGCCGATGAACGTTGGGATCAATTAGGCAAAGGGTTAGGAATGGGAGCCAGATAATTATTGCTCTTTGTCTGCATTCGACTATGGTGGAATCCTCTTCATAGAAAGCGCATAGGCTGCTCGGAATGTGCTAACTTTTGTTCTTCGTACATTCAGAAGCTTCTATCAAATGCTGATTTCAGCTATGGAACAATGGGATGCAAAGATGGGGGAAAAAATGCTTCGTTATGAACATATGACTAAATCGTAATGTGTGATATACCTTCTTTGAATTTAAATGAGCTTCGAAACTCGTTCAAGTATCAATGTACTGGAATTTTAAATCGTCTGCTTGTATCGTTTCATTTCAAATTTGCAAATGATTTATTTATTTTTTGATTGAAATAAATGCAATAATCGTCTTTTTTTTTAAGTAAAAATTTACCTATAGACATATTAATGTTTTTTAATACCTGTGGTTTGTTTTTAAAATTTCCGGTTTTGATTATTCTTTTAATTATCATCTATGAATCATCCTGTTTTTAATTATTTCACATAATAATGACTAAAAATTATTTAATTATTCCATTTTTCATTTTGAAATCGTTTGGAAATTTGATAAACTAATTTTTTACTGAATTCTGAAATTTGTGATTATTTATTAAAATTGCTCTCAAGTCTAATCTTTCTTTAAGTTAATTTGATAGTTGATTATACAGTTCTAATTGAAATATTATTTATTCTTTATTAATTATAAATTTAGAACTGAACCTAGATGAAACAAAATCTTCATGTGATCTCACAAAGGTAATCATTCTTCTGATTCATATTCAAATTATTTTTTACTGTATTTGGAGACTTTAATTATTTACTTGCAGAATGAAAAAAATTCTACGATGAACTCTTTGCACTGCAAATATCATCATGAAGTGCATACCAGATTGAGCTTTGTGATTTGTAATAATCCCCTAGTTATAATGGTCAAAGTGGAAACCGGACCAAGCTTCACTAATCAAAAATCATAAAGTCCATCTGTTTCTCGTGAAGGTAAAAAGGTTAGGGGGAAAAAGCCATTTCCGTTTAAATTGAGAAGAAACAAATTCTACAGCAACAAGATAAAAAAGAAAGATTCGAACATAACTGTAGATTCTCTTTTGTTTCGTGACATGACCGTTGTCTTGTGTTTCAGCATTGGATATGGTTCACGCGGCACTCGGAAAGAATACTTAATCTCAAAACCATGTTCCCTTGCTCAATTTAGAATAGAAGGAAAACCAGCAGTCTCCCTGTTCCTTTGTTCTTGTCCAATTAATCCTTTCTTTCGCAAATAAAAACTCTCTTTGTTTTACTTCTTCTCCCTCTCTTTCCATCCACCACCTTGGCCTCGGAAACAAGAATTGTGTCCATACCGAAATATCTTGTCTGGAAAGATTCATCTAATAAGTTCTACTTCACGTATTAAATGTTGGAATTCGTTCTTTATTATTAATTTCTGTTAAATAGCGTCCATAAAGTATTCTAGTTTTAATTAATCTGTTTTCTGGGTACATTATTTCACAGAAGAGCTAAATGAATTTCACTACACGAGATTGCGATTTTCTCTAGTTACTAAATCCCGACTCCGACGTGGTCAGGGTTAAATGAAAAAACTGTTCAAGAAGTTAATAAGTATTTATATTTTTTAATGCTATTTTGGATTTTTTGTTCAAAGATTAAAGCTGATTTACTGGAATAAAATGAATTGCACAAGTAATTGTTTATTAATTCCCAAGAAGCGGCTATTTGTATTGAATTGTCAACCTGATAGATTGTTTATTAATCCTATCTTAAAGGTCTAATTTAGATTAGGAATCGTTATTTTAGTTTCGTTTTAAATTCAATACAGTGTATGTTATCTCCAAGTCCGTTACTTCAATTTTCCAAATATTTATATATAATTCGTTTGCTTATCATTGGACATGTAATTTGTTTCTGATGGAATGATATCCATCTTGATATGTGTCTGTTGTATTTACGAGTGTCTGGACAATATCTACTAAAAATTCGAAACTTAAATTTATATATTTATTTTAGTTTAGTTTCTGAAATATTTATAAATAAAATATCCTGCATTTTTTACTGCTTCGTTCAAACTAACTATAATTTGTGGTTTTCCTTTGAATATTATAAATGAAATGGGAATATCATTTGCAGATTCTTAATGTTTTTATAAATAAATCATTAGCATATATTATAAAGGTTGTTTAAAAAATAGCAATAAAATAGATCATTTCCAACATTTGCTCTTACAGAAAATCAGATGGTAACTGTTCCATTTTCTGTTTATTAATGTTCTTGTCCAAAATTCTCATAGTAGCCATTCCGTTTATGCTTAATATTATGGGGAGGGGTGACAATAACATAAAGAATCATATTCAGCATTCAAAATGACTTGTTCTAGCACAAGAATCAAATGGCAGTTGTTCCACATTCTGCTTAGTATGAATGAATACTTCATTTTCTGATGATAACGAATCGGTTGGAGCCAGAAAACTGTTCTTGTTAAATTTTATCATCTTTGAATGTGATCATATATTACAGTTGCTGAGCGTGGGCAGCAAGTTTTCCATAGTTCTTAACCCACCATTTGCCTTTTACCTTTCCCATTACACCACCGTTTATCTGCTCCACCCTATCATAGGAGTCACGATGCTAGTTTCGAAATAACATTTCATACCATCCGATGGGCATTAGATGATAAAAGCCACTTCCGTGTTGTTCAGAAAACGGAACTATATGGAGGGGAAAGAACTCTCAACTGTATAAAACTGGTATCAAAGAAAGTTGTTTACGAAACACGTTTTAACTTTGTAGTTGAATGCTGGTTGGATTTTAGGAGCTATTTATACGTCAACCATTTTAACTTATAGCATTTTTTTTTTTTACAACCGTGCATCGGTTCATTTAATGTGTGAATCCGTAATACCCTGTAGTCGTGTCCAGTTGTTCAAAAATTAAGATAATGAGCAGTGTCAGGTCAGTGAATCGCAATAAACCGTAACCAAAAGAATAAATGGAGCACAAAGAAAAAAAGGGTTTTTTTTTGTTATTTATTTTGTTTTCTTCTTAATGTAATTCTACACTGAAGAATTTATACATATTTATCTGATTATACTGGAATAACTACAGAAAAACTGTTTACAAGGATATCTTTGAACCACATTTACTATAAAGCATGTTTCTAAAAGTAAAACCTGCGCGTTTAATTCTTCTATATCGTAACAGTTAATCTTAATACGAAATAAACTGAATTAAAAAATTTATTAATAATTTATGTTTGAGAATTCGTGTGTAAAAATTGCTTTTCAATTAAATGTGTATTCTATTTGGATTTTAAATCCTGTAGAATTATGGGGAAAAAGATGCACTGATAAAACTATCTTGTCTTGGATTATTTTCCCTTTCATTACGTATTTTATATTATTGGTCCTTTTTTTAAAGCTCATTTTAAGCATTCTACATCTTGTTCGCTTTAAAAGCATTCTCATTCTTTTTTTTAAAATAATAGATTTTTTCAACAGTTCATACAAAAGTGGTAAAATATTTATTTTTGTTCTTTTATATGCTCATAATACCAACAATATTCGAAATCGCACATTGAAGTAACTTTTTAACACTTTAAACAAATTTAGATGAATTATATCAAAGAAGATAAAGTAGTTGTGAAAGACAAAAGGAAAGAATTGTTTTCATTTAGTTTGCATATTGGACTTCCCGGGACTTTTCCCCAGTCTTTCCTTCTCGGGGTTACGACAAATAAAGTTCTTCTGCCATCATTCATTACAAACTGTGTGCATCAGATTATGCAATGCAGAAGAGATAACCTTTTCAAACACAAATGTGTTAGCACAGTTTTATGTAGGTTCTCAGATCATGACTTCAAACTATGGAATCATTTCCTTTCCCGCCATCAACGATCCGTTACGGTTACTGCGAGAGTTACGCAACTGCCGAGTTGTGATCTTTTGTGTCTGAACTTATTCTCTTTCCTTTCCCTCCCGTTCAAACAAAAGGGTCTCTCTCAAAATGCGTCCATCTCACTTTTTGCTATTGTTCCACGATCGCTCTGTTGCCAGATATCGTCATTTCAAAATTACATGAACTGGGCTGAGTGGCTCAACCGACAGCGCTTGTCCATAGCGATAGCACAATTCTTTTTTTCCGCGCTGAAGACTAATCGTTTGGGATAAATTTGAGCGGAATAATACCTCTTCAAGCGGATTGAATGAACAGTTTTGGGTCTGAAGGGAAATAATAAGACTTGGAATAGTGAATATTGAGATAACAATGGACTCGCGGAATTACTTTCGACTCGACGTTTCTCAGGGTGTGGTTTTTTTCATGCATTTTATCTTAACTTTTTCATTGGATTGTTGAAACTGGGAAGGGCCCACACTTGCTTCTATTACGATTATGTCAGTCTAGTATGTTTTATGAGGGGAAATTCCGTATTCAACCGGTTTCTTTAGCTACTACTTAAAAGTGTTGCGATTCATTACCTGGAGAACTTGAATTCAATTATACCTCGCAATGGTTATTCAGAGGGTTAAAAAAATATTATTGATGTTTGAAATAGTGACGTGTTTTAACATGATCGTAATTGGTAGGGGGGAGAAAAGTTTTTTTTTTTTTTTTAAATTTGGAATGCATATTTTATTATTATTTTTATTTTTATTTTTTTGTCAATATAATTTATTTTTCTTTATTAAAGCAAAGCATATTTCCTAAGTTATGGAAGGTTTTATAGTATATATAAACGCTATTCATTTTCTTGGTCTTTTATGAGAGATTACTTTCGAATTCAAATAGAATTTTTCGCTATTATAGAGATCTTTCTTTTCAAAGAACATTTGTAATTTTAGTTAGCATTTTATCTTTGATGAAAGGGTGAGTTTTACAATTGAGGTTGTGATTTCAAATTAGAGGTCAGATTTCCTTTAATAAGAGGGTGTTGTACATTTAAATGCTATTTTTACACTTGTAATACTTTGTTAATACATATATTTTAGGTTAACTTTCAGAACAGTTTTTGATAAAATAGCTTTTTATAGTTCTGTCTTTTTTCAATTTAAAATCTAATTATTAGAGAGCAATTTAATGTAATAATAAATGACTGCGCAATATTATTTGTAATTATATTTAACAAAAGTGATATTGTATTTTTTAAAGTAATGGAAATCAATCTTAAATTTACTATAAAAAATTACTAATTTCTGAATTGTAATTCAGAGACTTCGAGATAATTTCAGAAAATAATGTAGATGTTTACGGCGTATAAATATAAATAGCAATCCCAAAGTTGATATAATTTTTGTTATGTTTTATTTTAGAAATAAATGTTTATTTTGAAAACTTAGGAAGCCTTTTGATATTTTCATTTCGATCAATAAAATATATATTTATATTGGAATGCTGTAAACATTCAAGTTGTTATTTCTAGATGTTGAAATCGTTTGCTTTTTCATAATTTTTTGTATATGCTTGAATATTTTCTTAAGATAAATTGACCTATTTTGACCAGGGTTTATTTATTTGTTTCAAAATCCCCTCACCCTCTTTAGGCATTTTAATTATTACAAAGTATGGAGTTATTTTATTGAAAGAGAAATAGTTTTTTTACAAAAAGTAAATATTCTGACTTCGTTACTGATAATATATATATATAATTATATTTTGTGATTAAATGAAAATAAATAGAAAAAGTTCGAATAGTTTCATTTAACAGTATTGCAAATAAATAAAGGATATTTTATCACAATAAGTCCCATATCAGTATATTTAATATCGTCTAGAGGAATCATTTCATACGGTGTCGTTTCTTTTTGGCATCATGCAAATATGCAAACGATTTACAAATTAAAATTTCACTGCTCGAATTTCACTTGCATCACGTGAATATGAGTTATATTCATTCAATCTTTTTCATTGTATAGCGCTTTCTCTTTACAAGATGTGAGATAATGTAATTACTTTTCGAGTAACAAGATTGCTTTCTGTTTTGCAGGTCTAGGCATCGTGTTGGTGTCTATGAGTGGCGTGGCTTGGCGTTTGACGTCGAGGGAGTCACCATCGTGCAGGGCCATGTTTGGACTGCGCAGGACGAGACATGAACCTCACAGAAGATTCGTGCCCCGTGTACCCCAGTACGGCCGACCGCATCCCTTTAGTGGTTAGTGTTTGTTCTTCATTGATATCTTCGCCTCTTTCGTAAACTTTTTTAACTGTATAAACGTAGGAATGAATTGTGTAATTGCTATGTTAGTTTTATTTGCATGATTCTATTTAATAGTCATAATAATGCCGTATCTGAATTTCAAGTAATAAAAAACAGGATGATGCAAAAACTAATAAAAAATTCTCTCCTTAAGATTCTTTGTCTTCAATACGTAATAGAATAGCCATTTGGATGTTTGGAGCTGTTTCACCCTTATAGAGTTTGCTGTTCGTAAATAGATCACTTAATTATTCATCACGTGTTTGATGAATTATCCAACAACGATTGAATTAATAGTTACTGAACTACAAAGAATATAAACAGCTGTCCGCCTGTTCTCTCTGTCGTTCATTTTTGGAATTATTTTTGCATCATTCATTTCCTTATGTTCTGTGACTTATAAACCATTATTTTTTTGTTCCTCTGAAGGAAGAAAACAAAGTTTTTTTTTAACTGTAACCACCCATTATTACACAACCAGAAATGTCGCCAAGTTAAAAAAAAATTCTAGTCAGTTATAAGGTGAAATGTTAGATGCTTTCTTTTTTGTTACATGTTTATTTTTTGAGTTTTATCATTTTAAAGTAGCAATAATATCATTGTGATACTAGTAAAATACATTAGATTAATTACTAAAAATATGGATACATTTAAACCATTTCTTGATATCTGAATTCATATAAGATTCTGATAATTTAAATTTGTCTTTATCGCTGTTATTATTTTCTAGTATATATAGTATAGAGAAAGTATAGTAATCATCAAAAAATTATCTGCGTTTCTCAAGAATTTCTGCGTTTTAGACCCCCCTTACCGCTATTCGAGTTCGAAAAACACATTTTTGGAACATATCCGTCTCTTTGTCTGTGACAAAGATAACTCAAAAACACTTTGAAATAGGCGGTTGAATACAGTCTTTTTTTGTATACAGTTATTAAAATTATTATACTATTTTTTTCATTTATTATTCAGCCTCATTTAAGAACTATGTGCCGTTGAAAAATCTTGTAATCGCATTAACAAAATCTCAGCCATTTCCACCCATAATTAGCATGTTGAAATATCATATCGGTGATATCAACTGTTAACTCATATAGTCTTGCAACTGTGACCAATATTTCCTCAATATAAACATAGTTTTATATAAGCTTTTTTACTCTAATCTTAAAACATTAAAAAAATAGTGAGATATTGTGACTACAATCAAAAATTCAGCAGTAGTATGCTAGTATATATCATTGTAAATTAAATTGAGCAAATTAGATTATGGAAAAAAAAAGTAACTTTGATGAGTTTGCTATAAGAAAGCATTAATGAGTCAGTCTCTTTAACTAATTATGGGATGGGGGAATCTAGAATGATATTTTCTTATTGACTACTTTGATATCCAACTTGGAAAACGTTCGATTTTTTTTAACAATATTCGTTTTCGCTCAAAAATAATAACAAATGGTTCTAATGTGATCTGGCAATCTCTTTCGCTGATTCTTAATTAATTCTCCTTATTGTTTTATATAACAAACCAAAACTTTTAACCAAAATTTCTTAAACGATACATCTCAACACAAAATTAGGACTTGCATATTAATTGGGATTTCAAGAAATCATTTACACAATAAATTTAGATTCTGCAGTATTAGCAGGTAAAAATATTTCATAAAATCAATTTTAATTTGAAACATTCTATTGAAAATTTTCTAATAGACATAATTAACTCAATTTCTTTTCTCTTTAACATTTAATCCCCTTTCTTATTTTTGCTTGTACTTGAAATCGCGAAAAAATACTCCTTCCATTAATAGTATAGCAAATAATATTTGTTGTCAAAATATGATCGCGTATAGGGAAAAATAAATTTAAAAAAATCTATTTTAAACAAAGATTCGAAGTGTGTTGATAGCAATGAACTCTCGCTAGAAACTTTCAGAGTCAAAACTCAAAAACAAATTTAAATTTAAATTCATTTGACATTCAATCCACAACACATGTCGAAAATGGCTTTTTAAACGACTCCTCATCGTGCGAATTTTGTTTCAAGGAATTTTATGAATGGAATGTCGAATCATGTGATTGACCTGGATGTTTAAAACTGACCTTCCAGACGGCAGACAAACGACACACGATTTCAGTTGCATCACCCGTCTTTTATTGTGTAAACTTGTTCCCGAATGATGTGAAAAACCGCTACCACTTCTTTCTGTTTTTTATAACTCACGCATATTTTTGTATTTTAAGTAAGTTTGCCGTGCCATCTGCGTGATAAAACAAAAGACGATTGCAAAAAAAAATTTGGAACAAATACATGAATTTTATTAAAATAATCTAGATACTTTTGAGTTTTTAAATTTATTCACTACCGAATTAAATCGTCTGTCTTCATATTCATATTATATATGTGACAGATGTTATGACAAAATGCGCATACGCTTTTTAATTGATATCTAATGCAGTGTTTTATTTTTTAAAATATATGATATTGTTTGGCTTTTGACCGTGATAAAGCAAGATGGAAAGACAATTGCTGTATGGAAACATGTCTTGTATTTTTCTCTTAATGATCGTGTGTTACTAAAACATAAATTGCGAAGTTTGATAGAAGAATTTTTAAACTGCCACATTGTATGAATTGTATTCTTTTAGGCCAAATATTTTTCTATCAAACTTGCATATTTATATATTGAATGATATAGAAAATTTATTCAGAAATAATATGGAATAAATTTTAAAAAAACAATTATCAATACTATTTAGATAGACTAGTTTTAATAATACTAACGAATTCGTACGATACTGGTGTAAAGAAGAAACTATGTTTAATTATTTAGATAAAATTTAAGAATAAATGAAATAACTAAAAATTAATTAAATTATAGAGCAAAAAATAGAAAAGTTATTTGTTCTGATAGTTTTTTGTTAAGAACATAACAAAAATAAGTTCATATTTTTAATTTTAATTATATAAATGAATCCCAATTTTCATATGTTTTTATTGTTTGTATTCTTATTAAATTACAATGTACTGGATTTATATTTTTAAAAGTTTCTTTTTCTTAAGGTGTTAAACGTATTCTTTATTATTTTTTTTGGCTGAAAAGAAAGAGTACACCAAGAAAAAGTAGGCATTTATTTAAATTAATAAAAGAATTGATTCATAAAATTCCATATGCAATTTACCAAAGCCACTTTATATGAATCACGTGCTTTGAGATTTGATCAGCTATTGCAAACTTTTGACAAAAATAAATTTTGTTTAGTTTGAAAACTAAGAAGGGGGAGGATAAATAAATTAAATTAATTTTTACTTACTTATATTTATTCTTTTTACGAAGACAGCTTTTCTCTCCCTCTCTCTCTCTCTTTTTCCACCTCTTATCTTTAAAAGAGTTACAAAAATGCGTTGTTGATAAAAATAATTGAAATAAAGGAATTAGATTAAGAAACAAAGACTTGGATGATTTTAATAAGAACTGCGTGAATGGATGACATTTTAATTGAATTAACTTTTTTTTCGGTAAAATAAATAAAATTCCAAGGACATTCAAAAAATGTACAGGAAATAAAAATTCTTGCTTAAATTTGGATAAAATGAATTTAATAAATGAATTATTATTATTGTGTTGGAATGATCATGGGTCTCGCCTAAATATGTATCCAATATTAAAAAAGTGTTTCATCTAACATTACATCAGTTATTGGAGTCAGTGCAAGTTTATATTGAATTGTAAACTTATTCTGAAATGTTGCAAGTTGCTTTTCTGTATAGTGGAAGAAAAGCATTGAATAGGAAATGTGACAAATGAAAGAACTAGTTAAAAATTAATAGATAAAAAGTGTTCATTGATTTGACAGTTTAATATAGTAATTTTTTTTTTTTGAGTTCAAAATGATTGATGTGTTTTTCTTACCATGCAGCAATGTTGTATCCGGACATCACGCTGAGGCCTCCCCCTCCTTCCTACCAAGCTTCCATGCAGGAATATCGGTTGCGTCTTCTGCTGATGGACAGACAATCGTCGCCTGTCACCCACCAACCCCCTCCCCAGCCGCCCCCTCTCCCGCCCCCAATGTATAGAGGACCGGCCACCGTCTATCCAAGGTAAGAATCCCAATTTTTAATCATTTCAATGCGTAAATGAAGCAAATGATACTTCAACTGATATGTTCAGTTTTAATGTAAGGGGAGGATGCATTTAATAAATACATTTTTCATTTTTATGCATGTTCAAAAAAAAAAAAAGGATTAAAAACAACAACAAAGTTTTTAATTTATAATTCATTATTATATGAAATTTCGGAATCAATTTTGTCTGTAAAAAGTCTTTGGTTTTATTTACATTATAGATAATATTTTTTTAAGCAAATTCCATAATTAAATTTTTCAAATTTTGAGATCCGTTAAATTTCCCTGTAATTAACATTTTAGTGACTAGCATATATGCAAACTTAATTAATTGGTGTTAAATGGGATTTCAGAACCAGTTTTTTCTGTAAAATGTCTGGTTTTTATTTCCATTGTAGATAATATTTTTGAAAGAAAGTTCCATTATTGAACTTTTCAAATGTTGGGATCCATTAAATTCTACTGCAATTAGTTTTTTTAGTGAGCATAAGCGATTTATGAAAACTTAAAAAATATCCAAACCAATTTATTAATTGTTATTTTATTTACCTTAATCTATTTATTGATTTTAGAATAGAATAGATAAATTGTTTTTTAAAGAATGTTAAATGAATTTATTTTCCGCAATTTATAAGTTATAAATTCAAAAAAGAATCCATGTAAATATTTATTATCCTATGATAAATATTTATTATCCTATATTTGCTAGAAACCAGTTGTTATGTATGAGTTGCTGTTATCTAATGAAAGGAACGTCTCTCCATCTTTAAAACGAAAATAAACAAAGTGTATTTTCGTTTAAGGATATTATTATGTTCCGAATTGTTTATTGTTCCGAAGTTTTCATTTTGTACAGAAATGCATGCAAACTTTTAATGTGATCTCTCCCTCTCTCTCTTTTTGAACAATGCCTCAGAAATTTCTAATAATCCTTCTAATATTTCATTTGTTTAAATTTTAGGCACGGAATTAACACAAAAGTAATGTTCTTTGATGTCTAATTTCATAATGTCGTTCGTAGCAATGCCGATTAAATTAGCAAAAGAAAAATAATTGAGTGACAGTTAGATAATTATTTTAGGATTTTGAATATTTTTTTCTACTTGATATGTGCGATGTAAATGAATCAGTCGCCATATTTAACATTTCTTTTGCATTTTGTAGGTTTCCTGCAAATGTTGGGATCTCTGATTACAGTAGGCCGCCTAGCTATCGCTCTAGACCGAGTTCTGCTGGTCAACCGAGTCCAGTAGGGTTGGAGGATGTAGAATTGATCAATAATCCTTCTACATCGAGTTCACACCTTCCTAGTGACGTCATTTCTTCCCTCTCACCAGCTGCGTCACAAAATGCAGTTCGATCAGCGCCATCTAGTGCTTCTGCAACGAACAATCACGTCGAAGTGGTAGCGGAAGTGTAACGAGAGATGGCGCCGACTAAAAAAAATGATGATTACAACTGATGTTTGTTTCTTTATTTGTAAATACAAAAATACGAACTGTTAAAAGAGAAAAAGGAACATATATATTTTCACTCTTTTGTCCTCATATTAAATGGCTGTAAATACTTTAAAACGTTTCGAGTCATGCACAGTATATTGTAAAAAGATTCTAATCACTATTTTAGAATAATGTGAATATTATTCTTTCCTGTTAATATCTTCATAAAAGAACGATCTATGATTAATGCCAAGAGGGAGAAGAAAGAGAAATAAACTCTTTTTTCCTGCTGAAAAATAACTCGTTCAGATAGAAGCAGGCAAACTTGTACAGAACTTTGAATATTATGTGCAACTTTTTTGAAATTAAAAGTACAAATATCAAATTGTTTCAGCTTCTTCATTCTTAAAAGTACTGCCATATTAGAATCCCTTGTTCTTTTTTTTTTAATTATTATTTTGTTTTAATTTTATATTTAGAACATCAGAATTCTGTTTGCAATTCCTTAATTATGAAATTTATATTTGATGCTAATGAAATAATTAGTCTTGAAGTGTAACAATTTCACTTGAAGTGTAAGTAATATTAAATTTGACTTTTAATTACTGAGGATTCAAATAATTATTTGCTATGTAAAAAGATAAAAAATTTTAAATAATCATAAATCTATAATTGTATTGATTGCTATCTGAACAAGAATTGCATGAACTGGAGATATTCAGGTGACCTATTGTTATAATTTATTGAAATGTTTGACATTCTTAAAGTCATTCTCGCAAAGCTTGTGATAATCTTTCAATGGCTTGTTGAAAGCTACAAATAAGCATATCTTTTCATTAATATAATCTTAATATGTTACTGACCAAAAGTTATGCAGTAATAGAAAGAAAATATTTTTGTTAAACAAAGAACTGAGTGTTCATGAAATGAAGTTGATTTTGTAATTTGTGTTTTGAAACATTTTGTATGTTATGAGAATCGGGGGTATAATGAAGAACTCTTTCTTGACGAAACGAAATATGCAAATAATGTGTCCCTTTATATAAGAAAAGAGTTCAATTTGTAAAAATTTAGTTCCTTTTGTAACATTGAAGAGATCTATGCAAAATTTGTTGAAAATGAAATTGAGCTATTGTTTCTTTCTTATTATGTAAATGTGAATATTTTTGTACAGAATAGAGAGAAAGTTGTGCCATACTTATGTATTTATGTGTTGTTACTGAATATTTGAATAAATTTCCTGTAGATTCCAAAATATTCAATAGCAGTTTTCTTTTTCTTTTGTTTCGCCACGAACAAACTACTAAGGTAAATTATGTTTATGAAAATAACATGGAGGGGAAAGGATTAAAAAAAAAAATTGAACAAAAAGATAATACTGATGATGAATTTTTTTTCCCACTCTTCTAAATATTAGTAACTATTTCGAATTTTTTCAAATCTTATTAAAGCAATTAGATGCATTTGGAACTAAGCGTTATATTATGCAAAAAAATGCATTTGGAACTAAGCATTATATAATGCAAGCATATCTACACAGTATTCATGTACAAGTTTTATGAAAGAAAATGTTAGAATTCAAACTTAAATCATGGCTATTATCATTCACATTTACTCAAATATAAATTTCATATCTTACAGCAGTTTCTAAAACATTTAATGAAAAAGATTCCAAATTTGTTCTATATGAATAATGTACAGGTTTATATTGCACTTGAGGAGGCTAATTGCTTTTATTATAGAGCAGGCGAATGTTGTTAGTTATTATTCTATTAAACTGTTTATGCGAAAGAACGATTAAATATTTATAAGAAAATAAAATTGTTTATTGAAATTATCCAGGTTTGTTCTAGGAAATTTACACAGGATTTCTAAAAAAGTATCTACACTTTTAAAAATTATTTAAAATGAAGTAACAAAGATATATATTTTTGATTTTCTTTTTATTCAATAAATAGAGCCCCGTAGTTTTTTAAAAAAATAAATTTATCCCATTAAAAACAATTAAATAGTCAAATTGCTTTGATGTTTTATGAAAGCTCCTCCCACCCATCCATATGCGGTTGTAAATAAATTTAAAAAAATTGTAATTCAGTGAACATAACTGTGACATCAAGTAACATGAGTGAGAGAGAACTGAAGTGATTAAATTGTGACTATATGAACTGCTTTATTAAACAAAAACAAGCAATCAAAATCTTGTTTAGTCTATTAAGAGTTTAAGCATTGTGAAGTGAAATTCATTGACTTGAGCTAATAACAAACTTTTGGCAAAATCAGCATCTTTTTTTTTGGTTAGTATATAAAAATTAATATTAACACAAATTCAATGTACTCCAGCCAAGGATATATTTATTAGTAGATTGACTATAATAAGCACTGTAGGGGACACATGCTTTATCGTTACAATTAAAAAGTTCTGAACTTGATGCCAATACACTTAAGAAAATAATAAATAAAAATAGAATTTAATTAGTAGCAACCGATATTTTGAATAGAGAATTTGTGGTTTAAATAAATATATTTTAATTTTGGAAAACTATAGAAATAGTTTAGAGATATGCAGAAACATATATTATGTCATTCGTTTTTCATGCTATCACTCATAAGTTTTTTTATAATATCCATTTGGGATGTTACTGTATGTACTGATAGTTAGACTTCAGTTCTATGACAAACACGCATTGAGAAGTTTTATGTGTTAACAAAAGAGGATAAAACCAAAACAACTGAATAGAGAGATATTACTAAAAAAGTATATTTAAGAAAAGGAATAAAAAAAATCTTTCGTTTTTGGTAGATTACTCTTTAAAATGTTTTATGAACATTGAATAAATTTTTTTTTCTGCTTTCCTGGCTTTGTATCACACTGCAGCTGCTCAGTATTGGAATTATAGCTACATATATTTATAAGAAAATAAAGCACAATTTACAAATAATTTTACAAGTCTAATTATGTTATAAGCATTTGTATTTTTATTTCTTGGCACATATTTTAAGGTAATATGAACTGATTATTTTCGAACATATAAGGAATGGGTCCATATCCTACATTGCATATTTTACGCAACTTTTCTTCACATATTATTTTTTGGATATCTATGTAGCTAATCAAATTTGGTACAAAACAGATCTCAAAGTTTTGTAACTCCCGATTCCTTTGCGAAAAAAAAAGTATAACAACTCCATTTCAGTCAAAAAAAATTTAGTGCGATTAAAATTTCTTAAGAAAAGGCTGCTTTATTAATAGTAACAAAAATTCAGTTAATTTACAATTAGTCATCGAATAAAATTTCAAAGAGATAATTTATTTTTGCCTGAAATGGAAGGTTTTTATTAAACAGAGAAATAACATTTTTAATAAAAGGTTGATATTTTTAATGTATATCTTATAAATGTGTATATTAAAATTTTTTTATTTTAATATTTTTTTGGTTGTTTAAAAAATTGTTTGCTTTTTGCATTTTTCATAAAAATGCACAAAACTTTGGAAAGAATGAATTTTTTACAGCTATTTTAAATATTTTAGCCCTCAGAAATATCTTTGTACAAGTGAAAAAAAGAATGTAGTCGAAATTATTAAGACAGTTGCTCATTTTTTAAAAACCAAAATTTATAACCCCATTTACGCAGAGATTTGTTTACCATTACTTACAAAAATGAAATGAATAAAAGAATTTTATTCAAGATTAAAAGAAAAAAGAAATCAATTTTTAGCAAAAACATCATTTGGTTTGTTCTTTCTATTTAATAGCAAACATATCAGTTAAATATATCATTGATGCTCAAATATTTTATGCATAATTTATAAAAACTGCCATTTGAATGAAAGCTTACTTGAATATTCTGATTCAAAATATAGTAATTAGCTTGTCAAAACTAAATTTAAAATTTTTATAAGACGTTTCATTTTCTAACGGATCTCTTTTATACTAATTAAGAAAAAATTGTATACGTTCATATAAGAGCAAATACGTAATTCTCTTCGTTCTTCTTTTTATAAAATTATCGTCTTTCTATGCGTTGGGCACCACTTCTATGCAGATGCCCTGGCACAAAGCCGACATGAAAGTGGAGGTCCCGAATGATAATAAATTCTCTACAGCCGAAAAATAAGCTAAGAAGCATACTAAAACAAAACTTTAAAAAAATGAGTGTGCATTTCAAATTACTTTAAAACTTCCTAAAAATAAAAAAAAATATTTAGCTTTTTTTTAATATAAAAAAAATGAATATTTCATGGCATTTTTTTAAATGAAAGAATAATTGAATATTTTAGATGCATTTAGTTATAAATCTTGATACTAGATGGCGTTACAAGCGGTAGATTTATCGTGCTCTCTCGGAATGCGTTCAAGAGACCACGCTGATAATCTTACTATCCTTGTAAATGAACAAATGTATCAGGGATTATTAATTAATGTCTCAGTCATTATCCAATATATAAAGTTATATAAAAATATATACTACAACGTAATTCTGGTTTTTTTTAAAAATTCCATTGCTAAATAGCGCAAAATAGGTAAAAATACTTTCGTAGATAGCTGTTTTTAGAATTATAACATTCATAATTCTATTTAAGCAAGAGTTTTTGTTTTTATTTAGTTATATTAATATCCTACTTTAAAGAACACTAGTACTTAACCAAGAGAAAGAGCCGCAAGTCAACAAAATGAATTATAAAAAACATAGACAGCCGAGACAATAAATGAATAAAAACATATGCGCTTCCCAAAATAAGTAAATAAAAAAGTATTTATATGTTTAAATGTAAAACTGAATTATTTTTTGCAATGCTGAATGGAAGTGAGCGTGCTTTATTTGATTTGAGATTTCATGAGTCAATTGGATGTTATTATCAAAATAAAGAATTTAGAGATAAAAATCGAATAAACGATATACAATCAATTTTCATGAAATATTATCCAAATATTTTCTTTTGCTAAAGTTTATGTTTTTATAGCTATGCGCATATTGTTTAATGGCTTCGAAATCGCATTTTGTCAATACCTTGCCTATTGTATCAGTTTTTTTTTAAAGGAATCGGACATACGTCATCATCGAATTTGGCTTTGAAAAATGAAATAAATATGCTACTGTTTTGTATTTTTCGTATATGTAGTAAAGACAAAGTATTGTCATCATAAAAAAATTCAGACTCGAAATTTTGACAAAGCGCCGTGTTTTAACCGCTTAACTGTTTTGCCCGATTGCCATACGTGCACCCATTTATCGAATTTTGATATTTGTAAGCAAAAAAATAAACCATTCATAACGATAATAATATTAAAATTACTTTGAATACATGGATAAGTCAAGTATTCAATGGATTTCCATTTGAATTAAAATACGAAAATATCCCCAAAATAGAAGGTGTCATCTTATCTGATAGTAAAGAAAATAAAACAGTTAAGGTGTTAAACCTTCCAAAATTGAAAAAATAAGTTTTTGGAAAATATGTGCCTGTCTGTGACAAAAGTAACATAAAACCGTTTTGAGCTTGACAACTGAAATTTGGTATCCGATCTTTACACCAAACTTGCAGATTTCTATCAAATTTTGTGTAAAATCTATTCAGAGGAAATTCTTCTGTCCGGCTGTTCGAATATAAGTTAACCTGATAGCAACAAAACGAAGAGAGCTAAATAGATAAGATTCGGTATGCAAATTTAAGATCTATAGCGTAGAACGCGTGTTGCCATTAAGATTCTAGTTACAAAAATAGGAATCAAGGTTCAAAAGATTTGGCAACGCACCATTAAATATTTGAGCATTCGTGTTTTCTTCAATATGTAATAGTAACGGAGAGGCATAATGATGATAGAATATAGACTGTGATATAGTGAAGGAAAGTAGTTCCCTTTGTGTAAACATGATTGCTATCCCCTCACTTCAGTGGTTGTGATTGGTTTAGTAGGCGTAAAGAACTTTAGGGATTTTATATTATTTTTTTCTTTACCTTATCATATTTGGCTTTATTAAGGGATTTAACTCTATTCTCTCTCAATTCTATTAATTGTTACTATCAACTCTATTAGCATTTTGGGACTGCAATAAACTTAAATGTTTTTAAAAAAAGAGTTAACTTTTTCTGTAATCTGTGTTTGATTAAATAAAATTTTTTCAACAGTCTAATCAGAGAAACAACGCATCTCTAGTACATTTAATTATTAGGCTAAATATGTAATATAAACTAAAGAGTTTAATATTATATCTTTCCTATCTTTCGAAATAAATAAATACTAACTTCTTTTACCGATTTATTTCTTCTCATTTATTTATTATTTATAGAACATTTGGCTTATAATTTTTGACAGAAAAAAAGGGCAAATCCAACTGTTCAATTTGGATGGCGAGAATAAAACAATTAAGCAAAGCTTGAGGATTAATACAATTATAACTCAAAATGATGATATATTAATGAAAAACACAAATATTCCTTTTTTTTCCATAAACAGTTGTTTTCATCATTACATAAATGGCTGTATGATTAACAAACAATTCAACATTTGAATTCCTGAAGGATACATCGTGTTTATATCATGTATGCATGAACTGGCACAATTGCGTATATTCAATTCTCCATTAAACATAGTCAATATTACAATTATTTGTGAGTACGCTGTCGAAAGAATTAAAACATTTAAAATAAACATTTTTAAACATCATGAAAATCGGAGGAAAAGAATACGATAATCAAATTTGGATCACTGAACTGATAATTTTTTGTTGTCTCTTCTACAAAGAAAGCAGAGTTACCATCGAAAAATGTGTACCCGATATTTTGATAATATCTCTTCCTGTTTCAAACCTTTCCGAGTCTGAAAAACAATGTTTTTGAATTATTTCTGTCACCTTGTTTATCCAGAATCATAACTCAAAAACGCATTGAGCTTCAGCTTGAAATAACATTCACTATATGACATTGACTACCTACGATGGTGTGTAGGTTTCATATTAAATTTGTATCCTACCAAAATTTAATCGAAATTCATCGAAGTTGAGTCCGTCTTACTGTCTCCGTATGTCTGAGAGAAACTTAAAAATGCAAAGAACTATGCGAATTAAATTTTTATACATATTTACATTAGAATTGTAGGTCTGCATGAAATTTTGGATCAGATTAGACAAACGGAAGGCTGACTCATTTGTCTGGACATCCGCTTATAAGTGAACTCTGTAATTCAGAAACGAAACGACATTAAAATTGGAATGTGACCTTGAGGTCAAAATTGCAGATTTCAGTTGAAATTTTATCCAATTGGTGGAAAAGTAAGAGTTCAAATGCATACTCAGTTTGCTTCATTATAATACAAAGCACAAAATGCACCATACTGTGTATGACGCACAGAAGTTTGAAAGAAGTTTCAAGATTGCGGACTGCCTTGTCCTTTGAGGGTTTGCCTTCTCTTTTCCAATATCGCTCTACTTTCAGAGGAGGTAGAGGAAGATAGGAAAACATCAAAAAAGATGTTGATTGTTTAAGAAGATCGATTACGAAGACATACTACCCCCCTCCCCAAGGTTAAATTTCAAGAGAGCAAAATGGGGAAAAGGGAGGGGGATTCCGTAAAATTGAATTTGTAGTTATTATTGGAAAATATAAAAATTATTTATTAGAAAAAACTGGCAGCGACTAACCATTTTGGGTATCTTTATCGAATTTCCGTTCATTGAAATCAAGAACATTTGTCTGCCGGAAGCAAAGACAAAATTATTTTCGAACACATGCTATGAGTGACAAGAACAGGAAGTGTACGAATAATAATAATAAAAAAAAACACTTTAGAAATAATAACAGACTTGTTTCATGTTCGTTAAGATGATGTTTCATAATCGATTCCCGACTCGTTTTCTATTGTGCTAGTGTTTCGGGAATTTTTCACATTTGTGAGCTTTCAATGTCAATACGCTATTTTAAAATTTTCAGAATTTAATTATCTTGCGGAAGTGGCTTGGAGGTTTGAGAGTAGATTGTTTCAAGGTGGAACTCAGATTCCACCGAAGGACAACATACAAGCAGGTCTGGTGCATTTTTAAATCCCTCGTAGTGAAATATTTTTTGTTGGTGTGGAGTGAAAGTTTGGAAAGGGGATGCTTGTTTAGATATTCTCCTTGTCATTTGACCACGGTTCGAAATAAATAATTCCGTCTCAAAATAGCCCTCATGTTGCTCCGAACGGTAAATAAATATAATTTAACGAAAAAAAACTTTTTAAATTAATTATCAGCAGATCGAATGACTTAGGTGATTCCATATATATTTCGCTATTCCACAGCAAATTTTTAAGAAACGATATCAGAGTTCCATTGTACTTATAATTATTAATTATAAATTAAAAACTAAACTCAGAAAATGAAAAAAAAATGCGCATTCTAGAATATGAAAAGTGTTGAAGAAAGAAACGTTTTTATTAAATTTATTTTTAAAAATGTGTTTGTACCTTATTTTAAAATATAGATTATTAGCTCCCCCCCCTTGATTTTTGCAATTAAATAATTTAAATAAAACATTCTAGTGATGAAACTTCATAAAGAAATATAATTCTAATTTTCGATCTTCAAGTCTAGGGAGTTTTCTTTCCGTTTTTATTTTCCTTCAACAGACATGAATATAAATTCATCTTTATTCATTAATATTTCTAAAAAGCAAGATAAATCTAACTTATGTTTTGAAAAATTAAAAAAAAAAAAAACTGAAATGAATACTCTAGTGACGTCAAAAATTAAACCAGTGAAAAGAGAATAACCTAAAAACATTTTCCATCATATATTACTTCATTTTCCTTTCACTCTTGATTGTAAACGGTCCAATAATTAATCCCCTTTTAAGCTTTTTAAAAATTCAGAACAAACGTAGAGAACCTGATCAACGAACATGACTACTGAACAGGAAGTTGGCTTAAATACAGCGACTTATCTTTATTATTCATTCTCTTTACACCCTTTCAAGATAATGACAACAGTGGACAGTTAAGTTTTTTGAAAAAAAGAGGAGACTATCACGAGGAAGAAAAGCGTTTTAAAATCAATTGAATCTTTCAAAATATTTTTCAAGTGGTTGCCAAACGGTTATTTATTTGATAAGTACGAATGCATTTAAATTTTCCTCTAATATTGTTTCTATGCCCGTTTAAATAATGATTTTTCCTTCAATATTCTTTATGTAGGAAAATATGCTGTCTTAATTATTACTGATAGGTCGACATCTTTTCCTTTTACACATATGCACTTCTTTAATTACTTACATACATTTTATTTTAGTTACATAATTTCTGATTTTAATATTTTCTGTTATATTTTGAAAGACAGATTATTCGTTTCAGAATATAATTTTTGTTACCCAAATTACTCGTTAATGTATTATAGATTTAATTCGATTTTTTATAGAAAATTTAATTAATTGCTTCTGGGTACTTAAACATATACGAAAATTATCTGACTTTTTAAAATTATTATCTTGTATATTATTTCTGTAGCTAATAATTTTTTTCTCCGATTAATATAAAATGCACTGTGATGAAGACAGTATCAGTGGATATTATATTTTGACAAAGTCTTGCACAGCACATTAACTTTGATTGTTTAAAACATTAATTAAAGGGGGTAGGTATAGATAGATATTGAGATCTCATGTATGCGCATCTCCTTCACACAGTAATATAGCACATCCTTCCTTTCCAAAAGTAGCAGCAAAGGGTAGAAGCAATGTTTTATTCTTCTGTAACACAGTTTTATTTATTTATTTATTTTTACAAGCCTGAAATTTGAATTTAAAAACTGAAGGAGAATTATTGATAAATAAAATTGAATTTCAAATGTGGTTCTGCACGAAAGTAATATCCCTATATGTCATTCATTTTAATCTTAAAGTTTCGCGAACTTTTTATTGATCAGTCGCAGTTCGGTAAATTTTTATAAATATGAGTAAAGAGTGCAAGAAAGAATAATCTAACGTGCTTATTTTAAAGTTTAATTCTTATTAAAATTAATTGAAAATTAATAATAGCTTAGCTACTATTTCTTAGTTAAAACTTATCTATATCATGACAAAATTTTTAATTTTTTTACTAATTAAAAATTAATTCATTTAAATTAGAAAAGGCAAAATACCTGATTATGGATGGCAATGCACGGCCACATAGGACTCATGCTGCTGAGGAGCTCCTGGAAAGTGAAGATATCACTCGAATGGATTGGCCGGCGTGCTCCTCTGATTTAAATCCGATAGAACATGTGTGGAATGCTTTGGGGAGACGCCTTGCGCCATGATTACATCTTCCTGGGAACACCCGACAACTTAAACAGATGCTGATTGAGGAATGGGCACTCTTACCTCAAGAACTGTTGGACAATCTGGTGCTGAGTATGGGGAGACGGTGCGAAGCAACCATTGCAGTAAGGGGAGGGCATATCCCATACTAAGGAACATCTGCTTGCTGTTCTTCCTCTTGGACAGACAATCATGTGTAACGATACTATGAGTTCAATAAAGCCTTTTTTTTGTTTGATTCCATACTGTATGCATTGTATTCATTTCTGCGCAACTATGCTTTCGTCATTCTTTCAGAACAAAATGCTGTATCTCATTCCTGAATTTCATGTCTCTCAGATGATTTCTCGGGAAGTTATGGCATAAAACATGCCTGTTGCTTAAGTTTTGCACACCAGTGTATATAACTTTTATATATATAACTGTATATAGAACTGCGTATAACTTTCTTTTGTAATTATCGTGTTAACTTACATTTGACTTACATTACTGACAACCGGACTTCCTCAGAACAAATTTCACTCAAAATTTGATAGAAATCCACAAATTTGGTGTAAAGACCGTATAACAAATTTCAATCATCAGGTTGAAAGAGGGTTTTTGAATTATCTTTGTCACAGACAGACAGATAAACGGACATTTTCTAAAAATGTGTTTTTCGGACTCAAAGATGTCTAAAACGTGGAGATTCATCAAAATCTCGAGTTCGAATTTTTTGAAGATTACTAAAATTTCTCAATACTAAGACAAGAGAGTAAAAAAATCACAGGATTTATATATATATATACTAACAGCGTTATCGACTAGTTCGTTCGCTCAGATTATTAATTATGTTGTGATTTAAATTAATTATTTTATGAGTTACTTAATATTTATGGTTCTCTCAAGAAAGAAACTATTTGCTTAATGAACTATTTGCTTAATTTCTAATGCCATCATAGTGCCATTAAAAGCTTATATGCCTCGGTAATCAAAATAAACACTGTCTTTTTCAGTTATGTAATTTCTTTCTAATTTCTCAAGTAAATTGATTAGATAAATTAGATATATCTTTCTGCCTTAATTTCAATAATAGAAGAAAAACACGCGATTATATGAAATAGCGGCTTGCATATCATTTCAAAAAAGTAATTTATTGTTGAAAATCAGGCAAAATGTTTAAAGTTGACAAATTATAATACGTAATAAAAATTAGTTAATGTGTTTTAAAAATAGTCAGATTTCAAAAATCTTACAAGGCAATTAAATTTGTGTGATCAAAAAGATAATTTTTTAAAATTTTAAAATGGTGCGAAATAAATGGTTAAATTTGTGTTACACTTTCGAGAGTTATATCGGAAAAGCGCTAAAATTTCTCTAAATATTTGATTAATTAAAATTTTATTTAAAATTTAAAAAAAATCGTTACAAGATTTACATTTTAAAATTCTAGAGTTTTTCTGTTCCAAACTGATCGCTTTAAGCCTAGAGATCTATCTGTTCTGTAAAGAGCCGATACATACAAACACTTTCTTCTATAAGTATAAATTTTGACATGAGCGTTGATATGCATTCTATTTAAAAACATTATTATCATTTTAGATGTTTGTTTTCAATGCTCTGAGCATTGCCACTGAAGTCAAAAGAAAAACGTTACATATAATTTTTTTATTAAATATATAATTTACTCACATATTAAATAATGCAAATACAAGTGTAGATTTCCAGTAATATGATCAATTTAAGGGAAGGAGGGAGGGCTGAAATTGCACAAACAAATCTTCTCAACTAAAAAAGAATACATATATTGAAAAAAATAACTTTGACTGAATTTGTTTGAGTCACTGCTTAAACAAATTTAGTCAAAGTTATTTTTTCAATATATTTATTCTTTTTTAGAATAAATTAGGGTATCCAGAAAATGAGTTCCGTTAAGAAAATTATAAAAGGCAAAACTATTATTAGAAACACAATTTTATTGCATAATGAAATTCAATGCCTAAATTATTTTTCAATATAGTTGCCACCATTAATGAAACATTTATACCAGCAGAACACGAGCTTTAACATGCCTTTGTCATGTCTCACCGGGAAACTCCTAAGATAAGATGATGAAAAGCTTCCAGTTTGGTTAGTTCTCCCAACCTGGCTGAATACAGGCATAATATAAGGTAAGCTACCCGTTACTGATGACGGGACGTACCTCCCATGGCCAGTG
The DNA here is from genome assembly GCA_026543865.1 of Argiope aurantia. Lineage (NCBI taxonomy): Eukaryota > Metazoa > Arthropoda > Arachnida > Araneae > Araneidae > Argiope > Argiope aurantia. Next base: position 175,731 of record JAPMOR010092620.1, read on the forward strand.
ATGGCCTTTAGGACTCAATCTTAGCTTCCTCCAATGTTGTTGTGGTGTCCTACCATTGTGATATATCAGTGTGTCTCAGGGCGGATTGAAGTAGTCAACTTGTGATATGCCTTTTCCATAGAAGGATATCGCTTGCAGTGATGAAGAAGTGAGCGGAAAATGCGAGGAAAATGCATTGACAATGTCGTAATAATGAGTCTTTTATTCTTCTTAATCCTCTGTTAAACTTTTTTTGAACAAATCATCATTAGTCAGAGACCCCTGTATATTTGCTTCTTTATCACGAACATTTTCCCTTCATTCATTGAAATTTTGCACCCACCTCCTTACTATCGAATCACTCATAGAGTCCGTTAACGTCACAAATTTATGAGTGAATTTCAGTTACTTTTGTGTCTCAGTATTAAGAAAGTGGAAGACAGAAAGATTCAAAAGCAGAACAGAATCAATTCAACTGCGAGATTTCCAATTATTTTAACATTTTAAATGCTCAACATGCAACCTACGTAATACTGAGGGATCTAAAAATAATTTCTACAGTTTGCCAATGAGTCAGTTAAATGCACATACAGGTGCGAAATTATGAAAGCTATTCTCCCGTGGTAGAAATAGAAAACGGTACTTAGTTTCTGTATATCCCTCATATAATATGTAAAAATACAAAATATTAACAACACTATTTTTGTTGTCATTGAATTCATAAATTATACGCAGATTTCCTTTGTTTTTGGATAGTTATCTTATTATCAGAATGTTCAATTATCTGAATCAAAATTAATCAGGATAGTAAAAATATTAATGTTCTCATAATTTCTTATATTTACTATTTCTTATATTTACTTTCTTATATTTTATACATCTATGAACTTTATTTATAAGTATGTAAAATATGTAAATTGAAATAATCACAGTAATTAATTTTTTCCCCAATATAGCATTTTGATTACGCGGTTTTGATATAACATGCTACAAAATTGTAATATCCATCCAACAAAACGATTTTCACGGAACGCAATCTAAAAACTTTGGTTTTCTTCAAACAAAACATTTTCATAACACTATTACAATTGTTAAAGCATGCATGTTTGAATGCTCTGACGATCACTTTCTCTTTGCTATTCTTTGAATACGAAGAAGCAATAAAATAAAACTATTTATTATATATTTCATGCCAATTGATGTGTGACCAAGTCAAAACATTCGAATTTAAACTAGTTCTACGGGAAAAGTAGTAGAAAAATAAAGATTTAATGCACATTCCGATATGCAGCATGAACAAGTTTGGGAGAAACTCATCGTGCAGGAAGGAAGAGAGGGGAATTTAAGTCTTAGAATTGAATATGAGATAGGATTTGAAGATTTAAAATCCTTAGACGAAAATTTTTGTCTAGTTTCTCTGTTGACATGGAATCCTTATCTAAACATATGCAAATAGAGATAATCGAGATCCATTTTGTTTAAATTTGAAAGCAATATTCAGTGAAATTAGGATGTCTGAATTTTATAAATATTTATCTTTCATAATGGCCTATCAGAAAATTGTCGAAAATTGGTTATGAGGAAGAAAAAAATCAACTTAGCAGTTGTCCTTTTATTTTTATCAATCTGTTTATTTGTTTTAAATTATTACTTGGAGCAAACATACATTTATATAAAAATCGAAGCTTTCTATTTTCCGTTTATATAAATATAGACATTGCTTATTTGGTCCTATCTAGTATTTGGGATTGGCACATTTATCAAGTTCGTTATATTTCTGAGGCAAAAATACAGACAAAGAACAAATTCCAAAAAGTGATTTTTCTGCAATACCGAAATTTCAGAAATGAATGGAAGATCTAAGACAAAGAAATTTATTAAAATCTTCAAGACGATTTTTTTTTGGAAGTTGCTTGCTTTTTGTGTTTAGAGCTTTGCCTAAGCATTTCATAAGACTCAGTGACACAGTGGCGGATTTAGATATTTACATTTCACAGGCACTGTACATGAGGTCCTTCTTTTAAACTTTTTATTATTTTATTAACTTCGTGGAAATGTATTTGTTTTTATTTATCTCTTCTGCCTTCAGAATGCTTAGCCTTCGCATTTGTGCACAATATTATTGAAGCAGATGATCGGCGCTTATAAATAAACAAAGTGAACATGATGAAACGAATAAAGACCTGCTCAATTATATTTAATAAAGTATTAATATTACCCTGACATTTTACCATTTATAAAATTTGCATTTTTTAACAAATTTATTTATTTGACAACAAGAGAAATGAAGTCCTTTAATTGGCCTGTTAATGCCCCCTCTCAGCCTAGTGTCTGAAATAAGCAGCTGCCTAATTCGAAATCTGCCCCTGATAATTCATATGCTGCAATAATTTCATGCGCTGCAATAATTTTATACTCTGCAATAATACACATGATACCGTCTTTCAAATACCTTTTAAATTAGAGATTTTAAAGTATCATAGAAATTATTATTGAATACACATCTGTTTGCGTTCCGCCCAAAGATTATTTACTAGAGTTCTTGCTCATTCCGAAATGGAGCCCAGAATAACTCGTCCAGTGCCCGAGGCTGTCGGGTCGACACTAGATATAGGTCGCTCCATCACCAACGAAATGCGCTATTGAGCAGAGAAGGAAACCTCTCACTTCCGCACGGACACGACAGACTCTTTTTTCCTCCTCGCGTTGCAAAACGGTCAGCTGGAAACGATGCTGACCGTTTACAGCTAACGGCATGCTTGGTGGATCCTCTATGGAAATGAGTTGGATCAAGCGCCAGGTTGTTTCTGAAGATGATTTCATGATTTAAGAAGATTGAAGAATCATTTCCATTCAATGCTCTTGGATGATTAAAGTATTTTTTCCAAGGATGCAAGTGATCACTGTGAGAAAATATTCAAGATTTTGTAATAATCTTACAAGTATAAACTGGATATAGGCGTTCTTTTGTAGGATACTTGAAGAAATTGAAGATATCCAGATTTTGGATAAGTGGTGCAAATGCTAGGAGTGGATTCTGTGGATTTGCCTTGCTCGTTTCTGGATTCCGTCATCGATATTTAAAGAAAACAATCGTATTCATATTTTGGACTGAGTGAATTCTGTGGATTTGCTTTTTTAATCTTGAAATTTTTTAGTGATACTTGAAGGAAGTAAATCATATCCAGAATCTGGATTAATTTGAATGTTCAAAGGCTGAAAGTGAATTATGTGAAATTGTCTGAACTTTTTCATTGAAGCTTGGATAAATAACTATATTTCGTTATTATGTGCAGTTATAAAAAGTAAAATCTGTGGAATTATTTTGTTCATTCTTGAATTTCAGAAAGCTCAATTAAGACGTTGAGCTTTATCTAGATATACAGGAATGGAAGTAAATTCTTTTTATCTGTGGATTTCTTTTAATTAGGAAAGTGATACTTGACAAAGGTAACTATTTTTCTAGTGATACTTGACAAAAGTAACTATATCTAGCTTTCATATGACTCGCATCAATAACTGTGAAATATACGATTTATACTTATTTCTGGATTTTCCTAGTGATTTTTATAGAAAATAACCTTATTCGATTAAATACAACAATTGACATTGAAAATTTTAGTATAATGAGAATTTGTCATGTTAGTTTCTGAAGTTTTTTTATGATACATAAAGGCAATATCTATACAAGAATTTAAACATTTATGCATGTAAAATAGAAGCGAATGCTGAATATTTTACGGATTTATTTTGTTAATTCCCGGATTCTTACAGTGATAGTTAAAGCAAGTAAACATGTTCAAATTTTAAATTAACTTTTTATCTATAAAGACTGGAAGTGGAAATTGAACATAAAAGCAGAATTATCAGATAATATGTGAAAGAAAGAGTTTATTTTCATAAATTAAAAATGTATGGCAAATAATCTATGGATTTTCTTTTTATCCATTTCTGAATATCAAAAAACAGATCGAAAACAATGCTCACCTCGATTCTGTGGATTGAGATAAATTTAATATTGTTTAATCATTCTCTTACTTTTCTGATTTAATCCTATAAGCTACATCCTACCAATCAAAACCAATATCACAAGAAAAGAAATATTTCGATTGAAATGAAATTTTAAGGGCATAAAAATCGTAAACCAGAGCATAAATTAATGTTTTATAAAGCATTGTATGATAAAAACCATTAAGTATATTCGTTTTATTAGAAAGTTTTTGTACAGAAATACAGAGAAATATTATTTCAATATAAAAAAATTAAGTGAAGTGAAAAAATTTATAGAATTTTGTTCATCACAGAATGTGCGTTTTTATTTTCTGGAGAATCGTCTGCATACTTCAGAAATCATATAAATAAAAGCAAAACAGAATCGTTTTCCTTATTTCGCCGAGTGTTTGCATTTAGGAATTTTTATATGATATATTTGAATTTCAGAAAATTGTCATAATAATTTTAACTCTTTATCAATTTTGGAAGTTCTAACTTAAAAAAAATGAAGTATTTCTCACGCTGACAATGCATTCCAGAAATAAAAGAAAATGTTACCGTATTTGTGATATTTAATGCCACACCTCTCAGACATTTGAACACATCCAATGCAATCTAGTCTGATTCGATATAGACTTTATTTGATTAAATGAAAGATAAAATAATTTGATATGTATTGACAATTTTTATTGCTTTAGAATTAATTGCAAAATTTATTGCTTTAGAATTAGTACCTGAGATCCATTCCGAAAGAAATGTGCAACCAGTGTTTAACATCTAGTCTTGGTAGCTCAGAAGATTTTGGTCAAAATGGACTGCTGAAAAATGTGAAATCATTGCCTACTAATATTATGGATTCTTTTCTGCCCCTGCGCCTTCAGTTGCCATCATGTAAGTAAAGGAACATTTTCTCAATTTTGTTTACTCTTTTTAAATTGTTTACTCCAAGAGAATTCAATATGCAATCAGTTAGAATGGAAATCGAAATTCAAATGTATTTTCTCATCCGCTTAATCAGATTAAGAATCCTGAATAATAAATTGTTTTTGTAGTAATTTCAGATTTATTGCGTTCGCCAAAAATTAAAATAGTATCTATATAATGAAATACAATGTTTTTTTTTTTCGGTATAAACACAACTGACAAATTCCATATTCTTACCTTAAACAAAAATAACGATACTTTTTTTTAATTAGAAAAATTTGTTTTTTAGAAAGTTGATAAATACTTTCAAATTACACTGAATGTCTAATAAAATCGTTTGCATAAAAATTTAAAGCGAAATCGCATAAATTACGTTTTTTTTAAATATAAATATAATAACGTTTTTAATGATTTTTTAAATAATGTTATAAATTTTTGGAATATTCTTATACACAATGCATATTTTATTTAGATGGGAGTATAAATAATTGTATATATTTTCATTATTTCGAAACACAATTAATGCTGCTTTTTCATAAATTCACGATGATTTTCTTCTCCATCGAATAATTCACTTGTTGCTTTAAAAACCGGTAATTCCAATCTCTTATTTTCACACATGCGCTTCATTCAGAAGTTTGTTTTGCAAAGGACAGTTCATTGTCCTCAGAACAAATTCGTATCTTGGAAAATAATTTTTAAAAATTGTAACGCATCCAAGCCGTAAACATACGTTGACTTTCAACTCTTTCAAGTTTCAAAAACTATATAAACTTTTCAAAATGAGAATTAGAATAATTTTTATTAATTGTTGCCAAAAATGTAATGAAAAATATTTAATTAAAAAAAAATTAATATTTATTCTTGCTTAGAGCTGTTGTAATATCTAATTGATGGTTGTCTTCTTGTTGGTCTTGTTTTATTTATTTATAATAATATTTATTATTTCTCATATGGTCACACTATTTGTATGACATTAAAAGTAGGAAAAGAAAATCTTTTTTTAATGTGCACCTGCAGATTTCATCTCAGTGCGTCTTTTTTACTAAAAATACTCTATACTTACAAACATTATTTTAAATGGCAATACAGTATTTAATTCATTCTAAAAAAGCTGAATAAACCCTTAAATTTTATCACTAAAGATTTTTTAAAAAAAATTAATGGACTCATTTAAATTTCTGGGTCTGCTCTTTAAAGGGCAAGGCGTCTTTAATATTTTCACATATTAAACATTACATTAGTTGCAAAAATCACGATATCATTATGGTTGAAACGATTTTCTTGTAAAGAATTAACAAAATTCTTTATAAAAAAAGAGAGTATTGCTGTTAGCAAGTATTTCAATCAATTGAATTTTTCATTAAATATTCTTCTAATTATTTTATATTTTTTGATAAATTTACCTCATGAGATTTTCTGAATTTTTTTAATTAATCGCAATATAATAAAATAATGCTGCAGATGAATATGTGAATTCTTAATGCTTATATCTGCGCAGAAAGTCATTTCCAAAATGTTTTTTTTAACTTTTAATTAAAAAAACAATTAATTCGTTTTCAAAATTAATTCGTATAATTAATTCGTTTTTTTAAAAAAAACTCTGTAAAAAATGTATTATTTAATTGACAAACCATCACTTTACCTTTATTCAAAAGAATAAATATTTGAATCAGATAATTTTTTGGATACAAAGTAACTTTAAAAATATGTTGGTGATCATAATTCGGTTGAATTTTTTCATTCGAATAGAAAAATAAATAGGTTTGCTTGAGTGACTCTGAAAAATGATTTTAAAAGATGAGAAATTGATTTTTATTAAATGCAAAGTTCAGAATACAAGTTTTATTTTATTTGCTTATTTTGTGGCTAATAAGAGAGGGGGGGGGAGGAAAGAAAGAAAGAAATATTCTGAAGTTACATTACATTTACTTGATAAATGTTAACGCATGCATCTTAAATTTGACTGCAACTTCATTGCCCATTGTTTTACACTTCTCTGCTACCTTGCATTCTTTTTTTGTCCCGTACGATGTATAAATGAGCTCAGAAATGAAATTGACTGATATTTGAGATGTATATATAGTAAGGAGGCGCTGTTGTATTTATTAAAATATTCGTTAACTCTTTCAATCTGGAGCTTCTATTCACGACACGCGGGTTGCGAGACAATTTTTGGTATGACTAGATAAAGTTTTGAATATATATGTAACCTTCTACAGTTTTCAAACATGTGATGTGGGTTTAAATAAATATTTCACCAAGATATGAATTAATAACATGGTAAAAAATAAAGAGTGCAATGCACAAACAAGCAACTAATATCAAATGATAAGAAATAAAATAGATAACAAAGCATTCCCAATGAATGACTTCCAACCTTGTCCATCTAATCAGAAGTTCTTATTTTCTATGAATTTTAATTCAATTTGCTCTTTCATTAATTTCTTAGCAGTTCGTTATTATTTGTGTACTCGGTTCATTACTATTTGCCTGAACAAAACTCTTTTTGAGGGGGTAGGATTAGTAATTTTTTTTTCAGGAACAGAGTTTGTTTATGAAAAAAATTCGAAGTAATGAATGCTATTTAGATTTCCATAGATCCGGTTTCTAAAAAGTTTGTTCGTAATATTTAAAAGTTTGGGAATGCCTGAATTAAGTGATGTATATAAGTCAGATAAGACTGACAATAACTTATAACTGAAACATAACTTTAATAGTGCAGAAAATAGTTCAATATTATTTCTTATTTTAATAATCATTAATCAGCATAACTGAGAAACTAGTTTGTACTAATTTCTGATTTTTGAAACATGTTATTAAATATTATTAAAATTGTAAGAATTATTGAATATTTTTACAATATAATATACAAGCAGTACCCACACCGCATTACCCGTAACATTCTGAATTTTAGCGAAATCAAAATCTGAAAATTTAAAATAATTCGATCAAAGATAAATAAAAAAAAATATTTGATAAATTTTTTTAGTGAAATTCAATGCAGAATTCACCAGTTCCAACCGCTGGTACGTTTCAAAAATTCGATTTGAAAGCTCACGCCTCTAGATGTGTCATTAGAAATCAACTGTCCTTTGCTGCTTGCCATTTTCCAGAAAAATTCCTCTTCACTTTATGTTTTCTTGGTGGAAAAACATCGCGAAATTCCCCAAAGGCATTCTATCGATTCAAAAATTCATCGCTTCATATCAATGATTATGACTCAAGGAACGTTATTAATTTCTACCGCCTTTCGCATGAGAGATATGCGTGGTATAAAATATACCACGTCATTTGCAGAATTAATGTTTTTCTTTTTTACTCTAAAACGTTATGTTGTCATTTAGTTACAATTAAGCCAGTTCCTTAGCGTATACATTTTGTTGGAGTTAAATTTCTGAAATAATATGTATACTGGGTTTAAATTTAATTTTATAACTAAAACTTCTTAATCAATCAATTATTATTTTTAAACTATCAAACTCAAAAAAAAATCGTCGGCCAAGACATTTGCTAAATCATACATGAATACAATCGAAACTTTGCCAGTTGTTGCCAAATGGCGATTAACAAATTCGGCAAGATTTGCGATCATGTGGAAGTTTTTTTTTATAGTTTCATAGTTTCTTAATTTGGCAACATGCCAAATCAATGAAAAGGCAAAAATTCTGAGGAAGAAAATTTTGGTTTTTCACTAACCAGATCAGCAAAAAATGCTTTTGAACTTATTTGGGAAACTATTAATTAAAGTCAATCAATGGAGGTATTTTTATCTTGTTTTAAATAAGAAGAAATAATCAAAATAACAACTAAAAAATTGAAAAAATTAATGGGAGTCATATGTCATATGCCAAAATTTAGTTTAAATTTTTCAGGAAAAGTGATTAATTTTTTTTTCATTTTTAGTTCAGTTAATTATGTTAGAGTCTAAAACAAATTTCTTCCGAAAGGCAATTGTTTGCACTTTTTGTGGGTGCAAAGATTTTTTCTATGGTCATTAGAAAGCATATTGCATGGAAATACATGCGACAAACCACAAAGTGTTAAATAAAAAATTCCTACATTAAATTTAAAAATGCAGTCTTTGACATGTATTAAATCTACTTCCATGCCAAATTGTATGGCTGTAAGTGTGATAGATTTGCCCGGACATCGCCGACAAATATACACGTAAATACTTCCTTTTATAAATATAGATAAATATATATTACATTATTAGATTCAACGAAAAATTGTTAAAAATTGCATTATTAATAGTTTAATAAATATTAAAATGGTTAATATTATAGTTTTCTCAAAAAATAAACTCTGCAATATTTATCATTTTATTTATTTAACTGCTTAATTCATTTTAAGATCTTTGCTTTGGATGAAAATTGCGGAAGAGTTAAGCGGGTTAAGAATTCCGTCCAATTCAGGAAATATTTCATTTTTGTTATTTATCCATAAATATATAGTGGCAACGGCAATGCAACAGTGCCATTCCAGCGCTGTTTATTTTTATCCTTTTACAAGAAATTAATACGATAAAACGGTAAAACACCTTCTTAAATTAGCGCAATGTTTGTCTTATTATTACTTTATAAGTTAGATTGGTATTTCAAAGTTAAGAAAGTAACTCATCACTGGTAAGCGGCAGTGAAGTGAGATTGAAAAAAAAATTTATGAACATATATTTTATGTTTGAAGGTTGTATTGGTTATATTTTCTTTATTGCTTATGTCACAATATTACTTTCTCTATTGCTTTGCAAGTGCAAAATATGTATTATTTCATTGTTGGCATTATATTATTTAACGTTTTCACTACTTATATAAAATAATGCATTTTACAAGAAATGTTTTTTTTTCGTGAAGTGATTCTCTGTTAAAATCCCTTTCGTCCATTTTGTTTTTCATCCTTTCTCACCCACTCCAGCAATGCCATCTAGGTCAGAGTATTTCGGGACTGCTGACTGTACGACAACACCACTGTAAAAATGTTTAAAAAAATTATTTAACCTCGAAAACAAAGTTGCCCATATCAGTTTTTTAATTGCAACCAAGTTACTGCATTAACTTTTAAATCAAGACTTGCTATATATATATATATTAATCGGTAGATGTTTTCAGTAAATTAAAAACTTATCACTGTCATTAAATTAACTGTAAATTGAAATTCAAAAAACTTTAATTATGAATGAACTTTTTTCATTACACAAAATTATAATTTATATTTTATACTTATATAAACTGAAAAAATTTTGAGCCAAATTCTAGACTATACGATTTTTTGTTGTTATATTAATCTAGAAAAGTTGAGTCTATCTGGATAAATTAATATAAAAATGAAGAAAAATGAAAAAAAAAATCAAATCAATCAAATCAAAAAGAAAAAAAAAGAAATCGTGAATTTAATTTCTAATTAAAATTAGATTAAAAACAGAAAAAACTAGATTAAAATTATTTGACTAAAAATTTTATTTTCTGCAATTTATAAATACATTAATTAAATAATTTTATTAATTATATATGAAATTCAAAGTAATGTGCAATAAAACTGAAAAAAATGTTAATTACATAAATTTCAAATTTTATTTTTCTTGACTTTTGTAAGAAAGTGCTAAAGCGTTCACGCTATAATGTTCACATTTAACCAGGTCATCACTTTGGCGAGATGATGGCACTAAAATCGCCCACACTGTCTTTATTTATCGATCCAAGAGTGATAAATTTGTTATTTCAGCGCAATTTCTGTCACCAATAGGCCGTAAGAGAAAAACGATGGAGTCGGTAATCGCTTAATGAGCAGTTCAAATAAATCCAACAACACGCACTTTTGTAAGTCTTTTTTTTTTTTTTTTTCAATCTTTGAACGGTAAACGCCTCATAAAGCAAACACAAGTAAAGACAATGCTATTAAACGCTGAAGAAGGAAAAAAGACTGATGCTTAGCATATTCTTTAATACTGTTCAAACGAGGGGAAAAAGCTTTACTTGAAAATACAAAAATTAGTATGTATGTATAATTGAGGCCTTACATTTTATGTTGTATGAAATGCATTATTTATTATCAGTGGCATACATTTAATCGAAATAAGTGAAACAATCCTTTAATAAGCAATTTATTTTCTCAGACGCAACTAGACTAATTAGAGTTACGTGTTACATTTTCTTCTTCTTCCAAATATCACATACGAATTACGATTTCGTTTTCTGTATTACTACAGGCAATCTGTCTTCACGAGTAAACGTCCAATTAGAGAGTTAAGATAAAAATGAATATTGCAGAATGTATCAGTCTTCCCTCCAGTATATCTGGCTTTCCAGCTCATCGTGCGTTCTGTCTAAAATGACGAGTTTAAACCAAGCAGATGATGATTCCTGCTTTATCTCGCAAGTTTGCCGCATTGATATTGGCTCCTTTGAGTTCATATTCAGTACGTAATCGCCATACAAATTACCTGATTCATCGAAGTTGATATAAAAGACGCGCATTTGCTCTCCAAGTAAGGTAAACTTCTTCAAGATTGATTTAACAACTCAGTTACGTAATATTGCTTGCTATATGCTAATATTTGCAAAACTTTTACGGATGAAATTGTAGTTTTTATATGCACTAAAAATCAGATTACTTCAATAAGGTTTAGAACCCAAGCCTTCCACGAGATATTAACTACAAATGAATAAAATAAGTAATTATATCATGATTTTTTGAGGAAGTTTCCATAAAGAATTATTCGAGAACCCATACCCTTCTTCCACCTATAATTATGATTAACGAACGTTTAATTATATCACAGGTGAGGAATTAAACCTACTCATGACCTCAAATCGATCTGGTGGAGTAACGTGCTGAAAAACAAAATGTGCAAGATCAAAATCAGAAGCAACAACGATCTGATTTTCCCAGACTAATTCTCGAAATAATTTTCTCTTTATATCAAAATCCACCAACTCATTTTCCTCACCAAACACACGCATTTCTATCATTGTGGCAATGATATTTTCAGTATTGAATGTAAAATTGTTTTTATTTCTCAATAAGTCTTTTCTCTTATATCCATTAAAATGATGAAAATCATAAAAGTTCCAATTTCGGAGGCATTCCGTGACGAAAAGGAAGAAAGAAAGTAATCGATTAACTAACAGTTAAGGTTGAAATCTTCATCTTTAGCAGTGTATTCTCGTTCATACTGCAGCTACTGCTTAGAGGCTTTGTGGCTTGAGGGTGAAGTCCCGGTTTCAGAATCGGGGGATCTTGGATTCAAGAATACGCTCTATGGAATATCTTCCGTAGGGTGGGTTAGCGCGCTAAGTTTATTGTCTTGTGTCAGATGTTCTCAAGCAGCTAAGGTGTAAACGCGTGGAGAGAAGAATGGCGTTTCCAGTCAGACATTGCTCTCATTACATTGGTGAATTTAAGTATTTTGCAACCTCAGAGGTACATACTACTAGATCCCTCTCTTAAAAAAATTGGTCAGTTTAATTTTCCATTGCAACATATTTTTGATATGTTAAATAACAAATATCAAAGTTTTAAGGTTTAATCTTTTTTATTTTATTAGCTTTATGAAGATGTATTTGCTTTATTTTTTTATTATGACTAGATTGCCAGCATTCATGTTTATATTCAATATGATTGAAGCAGATTTCAATCATATTGAATATATATCGAAGTTTATAAATATTTTAATAATTAGTAAATGCAGTTAGGTATGTAGGGACTTAACTAATTTATCAAGTGCTATTGGTCAGATTCCTATATACCTTACTATACCTATTACCTTCACTTTTATTAAAATATTTATAAACACTTACTTTATCAAGTGCTTATATGTTCCTAATATTTTGTGATATATAGCATTTATATTTTTTGCAAAATTATTTCTTTGGCGATTAGGTAAATAAACTTTTTTAATCACCAACCTTGCGGCCCAAGTACTAGACAGAGTCAATGAGGTAGATAAGAAAATAAAGCTTTTTAATTACCCTACTTGCGACCCCTTTCAGGCCTAGCAGCACAATTCTGAAATCCGCCATTGTAAAGTTATGTGAACCCTATTTTAAACTGCGGGGTTAAGTGGCGCCTTTGGCTTGATATAATTTTACATTCTCATTCGTCACCAATGACTTAGCGAAGGTAAATGGTGCCAGAGCTTGGCATTATTTTTTTCACCCTGTTGTTGTATTTTATTCAAGAGAATAACATAAATGCACTGAGTTTTGTTTAAACTGTACATCCTGACACTGGCGCCAAAAGCATTTATTATATAATTTATAGAGCCTCCTTGCACCCTTACATCACAGGCGCTCGAAAATAGGCTCCCAAACGGAAAATTGTTTGGGAGCCATCCCACCTTCGAATTAAGCTAAAGGATAGCTGCTATCACCTAACTCGAGTACTTCCAAATGTTCCAGCAAAAGAATCAGTCAAAACCCTTAATGTACCTGAGCTCCCACTATCAATGTCTCAGACGCTAACAAATTGCCAAATCCTTAAAAAAATATCTTTAAAAAAAACTGGAATTTTTCCCCCTCCTTGAGCAGGTATTTATGGAGGTGTAAACGCACTTTATCGAGAGTTATTCCTACCGCCGGAGGGCGAAGAAGTGTTTTTCCTCGTCTGCTAGAGTCGAGGAACTCGTCGCTTCCTCTAGGAAACGGAATAGCAAAAATGAAAAGAAATTCATTGGAAGAGAGACGAAAAAGATATCTGCCCCTCTCCTCCCCACAGCCCGAGGTCAACCGCAGCTGTGAACGGAGAGAAAACAAATTCCTCACCAGCCCTTACTCGAGGATGGTAAATTAAATTGTGTCCGAGAAAAAAATATCCTGTAACCAATAAAAATTAAATTCATATTTGAACAGGGTTCGTAGAATTCGATAATATTCAAAACTGATGATAAACGGTGGTAAATACTTAACTAGTATATTTTTAAGCTTCCTTCATATTAGCTCGGCTTGCATATTTATGGGATTTTAAAAAATTAAATCTATATTTGATCACATTTTTTTCTAATTTTTAATCTTTCACCAGATATTTTTGAGATTAATATTCTATACATTAACTCTATTGTCAAAATTTCTTTTGTTCAACTAATAAAAGCTTATAGCAATAAATAAAATATCAGTAAATAGGATTAAAAAAAAATTTTTTTTAGTCTTTTGACAATATACTCATTTTAAGGTACATTATATTGTTTGCTTAAAATTGAAGTTAAAAGAAACATGAAAGTAGCATTGTAGTGAAGAAAGTTGTTTTCTTCCAATTGCACTTTGTAGTTAAAACACCTTTTTAAGCTTCCACAACAATAGACATATTCTATGCATTATTTCTATTGTCAAAATCTTTTTTATTCCATATAATACAAAGCTCATTCTGGCAATAATAATAATCAAAATAATTTTATACAAAAAGGTATTATAAATCATAATACGTTCATACATATAAAATTAGTTATTTTGTGTTTACACTTCTTTGAATATTTAATTTCAACTCTCCATCGAGAGACTAAATTATTTGGGAAGAGAGAGACAAAGAGGTCGTTTCACTTGCTTATTGATATTAAATAAATTTTGTGAATATATTTCATTCTAAATCTTAAACAATTTCACAAAAATAAATCTTATTTTTTCACATAAATAAACTTTGTTTACCTGGTTTGTTTATTTTCACTAGTCCAACGAAAGACTAAATTTTTGGGTAGGGAGTGAAAAGCGGAATAAGATTATGAGAAAGTTTCGCACAGTCTTATTGAAACGAAATTAAGGCGCACTTAATAAAATTCATGATTACCTGTTCTATACATAATCATACATAAATAGAGATGACGGATTTGACTTAATTTCTAGATCAAAATCACTTGACTTTATTCGCTCATGCTTAACCCCATAACTGTTTTGCTTTTCTTTATTTATTATCTGATTAGATGATTTAGGAATGCTTAATGATTCAATAAGAATCCATAGTATATTTTGTTTTTGGATTATGTATAATTTTTGTATCGAATCTTAACGTATTTGAATGATTTTATTTCCATTTATAAATTTGAAGTTTTAATTTGATGCTAGTTTGCTAAATGAGTATATCGATTAAAAAGTTAATCATACGTTCTCCATTTATAAATAAAAGTTAATCATATTATATGTATTCTTTATGATATATTATGACGCCATGTCTTTTTTTTAAATCCTTCTAAATATTGGTGAATGTATCTCAGGACAACTTGAATACAGCCATCGAGTTGCTTGGATTTTTCATATACTTGACATTCACAGAATGAAAATTCGAGCTAACAATTGCAACATAAAATTAAAAATTGAAATTTAAAAAATAATAATTAATAAGTGAAAATTATAATTT
Organism: Argiope aurantia; assembly: GCA_026543865.1. Lineage (NCBI taxonomy): Eukaryota > Metazoa > Arthropoda > Arachnida > Araneae > Araneidae > Argiope > Argiope aurantia. The sequence continues at coordinate 190,971 of JAPMOR010092620.1, forward strand.
TAAATTGCCAAATAACTTGTCGATTATATGATTTTTGGGTTAGTGTCATGGATATGATAGGTGAATTTGCTGAGTATTGTTATGGGCATTTTTTAAATTCCATTCAGTAGATTGCTTGTATAGTAAGAAATTCAACAGACTCAATGATGGATGAAGATATTTTATTCTACACGGAAGCAAAATTGACAGTAACAAAACGCAGACAAAACGACACAAAACAGCACTTCAGTAAACAGTAGCCTACAAGCAGCAAATCGATAAGAAACAACTAGTAACAACACAAAGCTCTCAAAAGGCGAAAGAATTCTTCGCTAAACTATTTACAGCCCTCGATTTCGTTAGTTATTGTCATAGACTGACACTCAGCTTTTTCACTCGGTTTTTTATAGTTTCCAAGCTCTCAAAAAAAAATATCGTAACTTTGCTCCTTATCGATATGTTGACAAAAATCAAGCAATTTCAAGAACTTTCAATTTTGTCATAAAATTTGTCGCCAAGTCACCGAATATCATCCAAATTTGCATCCGTGACGGCCACATGTAAAATTCTCATCCTTACCATAAAAGTGATCGCGCAGAGAAGCAAAATTACAAATTGGTAACAATATTGATAATAAATAAAAAATTTTCAAACTAGAGATAAGAAAATTCAATTATCTTGCTTTACAAGCCATTTTAATTGCAAGATTTCGATTTAACACGCTATTGCTAACATCAAAATGATATCCATTTACATAGTCTTGAATTCAAATTGAGTGAGATCAGACAAATAATTTCATTCCACAACTAAACAAATGCATCATATAAATTATTTTCTGAAGTATTAGTCACAGTAAAATATACAAATTTAGATTATTTTAAGATTAGAGAATGATAATGCAGAAGGATTTCTATAGAATGTATTATATTCCTTTCATACTTTTATTTTAATCGTATTATTTCTGATTTGTAAAAATAGAATTTTATAAGTAATTTAATTAAATTTTGATTTCATACAAAAGGGGCCATCTGGTAGTGAGTTTGAAACAAATTAATTCCATAAAATTTGTAGCACTGAATTATAAATGTAAGATTAAATTTAGAAGCTAATTAAAACGAACAAAAATTGATACAATAATAAAAAAAGAATTTTTAAAGATTTTACTAAATGTATTTCATAATTCTTTTTTAAATTCACAAATATGCTTTTACTTATGATAATAAAAGATCCAACAATAATCTTTCACATTAGTGGTTTGTAGATGCTTTATAAAATGTAATAAACTACTTTATATTTAACTCATATACGACAAACATAATAATTAACTTGAATGGCTAACGTATCAACGCTAGCATAAGTCTGCACGTGCATCGTTCATATTTCTCTTTTTCATTATCAACTAATATGAATGCATTAAATGAACTGAATGGAACTGCACATAGCTTTTATTAATTTATTTTATTCATTTTCCTTTCATTCATTTAGTTATCTTTAACTTTTTCTTTGGACTATAAGGATTCACCTAACTCACTGTTTAAATTGAAACCTATTCCCCAAGAAGTTTCACTTCAAAAATTCATTGTAGTAAAAAAAAAAAGTTGATTATTCATTGATAAACATTATCATCTGGAAAAAAAATAGTCAAGAGAATGAATCACTTGATTATAATGAAACCAGGGGAATTTGATTAATGATTTAAATAATCCACCTCATCAAGTTTATTTTTAAAGGAAGCTAACCTCTTAGCAATTAAGGCAAGAATAAAGGAATTAATTTTTTTGCAATCATAAATAGAAAATGATAAAAAAAAGGTAATTCTTTGTCACGCTTTAACAAAAAATTTCAGTTTACAAATACAATGGTTAGTTTGATGTATCATTTTTTTTTGTCCACCTCGGCGAGAAGTCTATAAAATGAAAACCCAATAAAAGTGACTCTCAATGGACAGCTAAAAAATACCGTCTGAAAAAAATAACTTTCTGGTTAAAGAAAAAATGGTCTAAGTGTTTGAAGTAAAGGACTTTTTTTTTTTTTCAAATTTTATCACTGCCTTTTTATTTATTTATTTTTAATCTAACATTGCTTTACAGAAGAATTAAGTGCGTGCGGGGCGAGAGGGGGGGGGGCAAACGACCTTTTTCATTGTAGTTTTCTTCCTCCTTTTTACTTTTTAATGAGGAAAGAAAATCGATTATCGTTTTAGAAGGAAAAGACAGTGCTTTTTTGAAAATGGCAGATGTCAAAAAACGAAATAAAGCCGTTGTAACACATTCAACTAGGCGGGGAGAAAAAGATTTTTTTTTTCCTTCAGTTTCTGGAACAGCTATAATCCATACAAATTTACACTTTCTCAAATTAAAATATTATTAAAAAATAATGACAATCAAAAAATATTTTTCTAACATAATATATATGGGAAAAAAAGTGTTTCATGCTAGCATATTATTAGCATATCGTCATTTATTTATTTCTTCCCTTTCTTATACTATATTTCTTCTATTTCATTTAATTTCTGTATAAATAGCAAAAGATTTATGCAAACACTTTTTTCTTTTAAGAAAAATAATTAGACAAATTTCAATAGTAAATCATGACTTTCTTTGATGATAAACTACAGAATACAGCTTTTTGATGAAAAAAAATAATTAGGTGTTTCATATAAGTCATTATTATCTAATTTTTTTTTTCGTAAATGCAAAGGATTGTTGAACGGAAGCCATCTAAACAACAAGAACTTTTAATTTATTTGTTTTCATGATGAGGCTACATCAAATCAAATATTTGCTCTCTGAAATCTAAACATAATTTCGTTGATGAATATGTTTTGCAAATTAATCGCTATTATTTTTATGTATTTTTACAAATATATTAAATGAATTTAAATAAAATAGCGTGTAATCTATAAATTGAGACTTGCAACATGTGTGATGAAAATAAAGCCCGCTTTACAGAGCTCTATAGAGTAAAAAACGATAATAAAAATGCTTTACAGAGCTCTATAGAATAAAAAAAATGCTTTACTTGGCTGATTATTGAAGAAGATAGGTAGAAGATTTCGCTTCGATTAGGTTTATTAAACTCTTTATATTTTTAAATAAAAATTAATCGACATTTCAATTCTTTTCCTCAATAATCACGGAACATTTCGTAGCATATTATTATGCAAAAATTATTCCCGCACTTCTTTGAAGTTAAAAAAAAGAGTTTTTTTTTCCTTCAATAATGCCAATTGTATTACAATCCAGTATTTTCCCTCTAATTAAAAATAAACATTAAAAATATTTTAAAATATATGTCGTATGAATGTTTCTCATTGCTTTATTGCTGATTTTATACTCATGCATTTTACAGCATGAAATCCATTTTTTGTGCGCATGTTATCTCATCTATATAATTAAGAGTAAATCTAAAAAAAATAAAATAAAGATAAACCAAGCCTAAAGATTTATTATGCAAAATCCAATTTGAATTTTGCCCATAAATACTAAAATATAAGGAAGGACTTAGTGAGAGTGAATTAGTTAATAAATAATTAATTTTTCATAACTAAAAAATATAAAGATGTCATCAAGAGTAACACCAGATAAATTAATTATCCATTCATCTCTACAAATAATAAAGATGAATGTATGTGTGTGTTTTGGCTACAGGCAAGACCATTTGATCTACAGCTACCAAATTTGGAATTTATATAACTTGGAGCGATTTTTTAAAAATTTTTTTAATTAAATAAAAAGTAAACTGAATTTTGGCGATTTTCTACAATAACTGTCTAAAATATTATTGTACAAAAATTATTCTTAAGCCGTTTCAATATTAAAAAAATATGTCTTTTTTAATGAAACCAATTTATTAGTTGTGCTAATTATTGTATATTTTAGCAGCTATTTTAAAAAAACATTTTGGCTTAATTTTTAACAGAAGAAGATTACATTGCTGCCCTGAAATTCAAACTATTTTCATTGTTGCATCAAACTTTTAAACAAGTGATTTTCTTCCATTGTTAAATTCTATGTAAGCAGAACTCTCTTTATTATCTGTGGAATAAAAATACAGCGTCTTGATAGTTAGATGAACCCGATAATTACAGTTTTAATAGCTAGATGACATATTTGGGATTGGTTTTCATTAAAAAATTTCATGTACGGAATGATGAGAGTATTTTATTACTTAATCAAATTAAAATAATATGATGTAGTAATTTGATGCTAAAATATAGTTGATTGAGTCAGGAACATGGAAGTTTCAGCATTGTCTGAGAGATGTACCCGAATGAAATACAATTAATATCACCGACGAATCAGATGGTCGCCAAAAGCGACTAGTATGTTAAAAAAAAAAAAAAAAAAAAAACCTTTAAATTTTTTTTATTTACTGAAATATAAATCACTCTACCTTTCCATGTCTTTGTTTACTCAAAATAGAGCTTTTTCCCCCGAAATATTTTTACAGTGTAATTTTGTTAATTCGAGCAATTTTAAAAAACTTAAGTGCAACGATAGCATTATTTTTTTTTTCGATACCCTTGAATTTCTCACTAAAATTTTGTAAACATATTATATTTATTCTAATTTATTTTGAGAAGTATTTGAAATTTTATTGAACAATTTTCATATTTCCAAATGCTTTATATTGTCTGCTTATTAAATTTATTTACTGAAAATATGTTGCTAAATTATTAAATATCTTAATTAATAGTGTTAATATTTTATTTGTCAAAATCATTTAATATCTATTTAATAACTACATGTGCCGACGTCCTGGCTTAGGGGCAGCGCGTCTTCCCCGTGATCTGGGCGTCCACAGGCATGGTTATTCTTCTGTAATCTATCTGTGAGGTGTGTGAACGTGCCCCCCTTGTTAAGAGGGGTTGTGCCATAGAGGGGTTGTGCTGCTAGATGGCGCTATTGAAAAAACAAGAGACGCTCGCACTGTTTAAATCGCTGACGGATAATTGTCATAGAACTTGTAAAGTGCCATAAGTCGCAACGCACAATAATTGTATGTTTATAATCTGTATTACCATTTATTTCGATCCAATTTTTCTTAATTCGAATTGTTGGAAAAGTCAATTACTTTTTATGTCCAACCTACTTCGAATGAGCCAAGTTCCACTATATTTCCAGAGTGTTTTGTGCTCTAAAAGAAAAGTCGCCCATCCCAAGAAAATTGTCCTGTTTATTTAATGACTAGCTTCATGGACTCCAAGCAACGTTATCGTCATATCGATCACTTCCTGCGGAGGATTTTTCTTCGAGGAGATGGCTCAGGCGATTAGATAAGTCTTCTTTGTTTAGTTGCTTCGTCTAAAAAGAAAATTCTCCACATTGTTCTTCTGTCTTCCTCCTTGGAAGAATAATTTCCTTTGATAACAAAGCAACTTCATTACGGGTTCAACAGGTATAGAAATCTCAATGCGGAACAATGAATCTTTTCGTTCAATATGCCGTTTTTTTTGTTTTTTTTTTCCTGAATTGTAAGGCACAATTCCACCTCCTGTCACAGATGCATGCAGATCTTTGAACGGGATCCCACCCTGGGACAAGACGGATGAGGTACTTGACTCGGGTTAATATTTATGAGATCCAAATAATTTTAAAAAAATAAAATTAAATACTTTTTTTAAATTTAAAAGTAAGGAAAAAAAACTCCTAGAAGTTTTAGGCGCTGATAGAAACACTCAGCTGAAGCTGAACTGAAAAACAAATTTCTATACCTGTAAAAAAAACTATCTAAAACTATATAAACTACGTAAAAACTATCTCTGTGTAAGTAAAAAGCAAACAAAAAATTAAAAATAACTCGAAAATTTCAGAAATTTTGTGGAAAGTAAGATGCATTGTCGTTCGATCGATAATTTATGTAGATTTTTCTTCAAAATCGAAATATAAGCAAATTGAATTGACAGTCAGACACCCGATATCTATTAGTGTGCTTGTAAAAAAATGGAGGCATTTCAAAGATGCCACTAATGAAATTCGGCATGTAATTTGGTTAAATAACTGATTGAGATCTTTAAGTTTTGATTCGTAAGAACTTTAGAATCGTATCATTATATTATATATATATTTTTAACCTTTCATGTATAAATTTTTTTCTCCTCAATAAAATCGTATTCCCTCATTAAACATAGTTTCCCCGCCATATACTTTCACAACATAGCAAAATATGGCTTTTGAGGGAAAAAAAAACTACAGCATTGCTTATTGATTCATTTCATCACCAAACAAAGAGAATTTGATCAAATTTTAGAGTAAATTCGAAAAGGTTCGGCTGTCTGCCAAGTCGTGTGCTCGTGAACGCTTAGCCCAAGAACGTAACTATGCAAATTAGAACTAAAAAAGAGATAAGCTTATCCCAAGGGTAAAGAGACAAATCAATTAGAGGTGCTTAAAAGTGACTTTGGTAATGGTGAAAAATATGATACTTACGAGATTAACTTAATAAGTCTCAAAGTCTATTTACAAAATCAAACCAGAGGAAGTTTTCTCACCTAAACTCTCGCATATTCTCTAGTTAATGTCTGATCTCCCTCTCCGAGTTTAAAAATTTAGACCTTTGGTAAGGCGGTAAATGCCTTGCTCGGCACTGGCAGATACATAATCACGAAACAGATTTCTCACGTGAGTCAAGAATTTTGAACGCCTTTTTTCTGACTATTGAAATGAAAGTTTGTCAAAAATGAATTTGATTAATTTAAATCATTGCGTTAAGGAGTTATTGCATGTACATACATGCGAAAGTGCAAACCATTTGAAAATTTGATAAGAATTTACATTTTAGATGCTAAAATTTTGTACCAAATTTTCTCTGTTTTACTATTTGCATTTTAGAGTTATCGAGTTCACGTGCACACAAATAGTCAACCAGAACAAATTTTCTTTGAATGGATTTGTTTAAAATTTGATAGAAATCTACAAATTTGGTATAAAGATCACATATCAAATTTCACCCTCCCAGCTCAAAGCTTATTTGAGTCGTCGTTGTCGAAGACAGTTGAATATAATGCCAAAAATGTGTTTCTCGGACTCAGGGAGGTCGAAAACGTGAAATTCATCAAAATTTTGAGCTCGAATTTTTCGAAGATTGCAATACTTTCTACGCTTCGTATACAAGAAAGCAAAAACAGTAGATTAAAATGTAGAAACTGACTCATAATTGATTATAAAACGCTCAACCTACTAATAATTATATTACACAATTATTTCTTTATTATTCATGGGTTAGCTTAAGCTGTAGCTATTGTAATGTCTTGATCTAGACTGATCAAATAACGAAGCAGAATTTCCAGACAATTCTTTATTTTACAGCCCTATTTATACAAAAGAACAACTTGTTCTAATCTTGGTTAAATAAATAGTTATTTACACCTGTAGTAGGAGACACAACAGTCGAAGTCGAAGGTTTTCTTGAAACTCAGTTCTCCATCAATACGGAGAAACAACACCACAGGGAACCCACAGGTTGTTAGTCAACAAGACCACTCCAGGGTAATTCTCCGGACTCCGAACTTGTGAGCGTAGTCCAACAGTCTGCCTGTAATTCGTTTCTTCTCTTCTCCCTAAAAAAAATCTCCACACTTTATTTCGGCGACAATCTCCGCCTCTTAATTTACATTGGTCATTTCAGCTCTCTTTCGACCAATCGGGGTTCAGCAATATGCTCCCTCAGCGACGCCAGTGAGTTTTGGGAAGGTCCTTTCACAATGAGAAACATTTAGCATCCATATGTTTGGACACTCCTTTCTCTTTGAAGGTACTATCAATACCTCATGGACGAGGAATTCCACATGTGGTCTTTCACTGTAATCGCTAATAAACAGATGCGAGACCACCCAGGTGAAAAGATCCGCCATCTGGCTATCTCGAGGAGTTTAGTAAGTAACAGCGACGACACAATAAATCAGTACACAATGTCTTATCAGTATTGGGAAACGGGGAATGTTACACTATATTAGTCGCCTCTGTTCTATAAATATTTTTCTTTTTCGTTTAGTATTATCCAGAATTCCTAATCCTCTCAACGATTCATATTTCAGCGTTTTTATTTAATATGCGTTGTTATAGAACCATTAACAACTGATTATCATGATATGAAATTGTTAATTTTATCCTATGAACTGCTGTAAATATTATGTACTAAAATTAGAATAAAATGAGAAATTTAAAGAAATATATACTCTAGAAATGTTTGTTAGAATCTTTTAACTCTTTTGTTGATTCAAGTAATTATTATTAATAAAATCTTTTTTGGGAATTTGATTTAAAAATTCTACAGTTATCTAAATGTCACTGAAAAAAGAACAATTTGAATAGTTTATAGGAATTTAAAATTATCTGTCCAATTTTTAAGAATTTGAGGAAGATAGTATCAATAACAGTTTCCAACAATAAAGACTTAAAAAAAGACATTTCTCATTAAGGTGCCTTCCAAGATTGACATCCAGGACACCAGTAACCTCTCTAACAGAATGTGCGCTATTCTTCTATTAGTTCAAAAGCTAAAATTTTTATTGGGTTTATACCTTATATTGAATCTGAGTAATCTGCTTATTTCTGTTTTCTTCCAAACTAAAACTTAATAACCGAAAATTGTTCCAGTTTTTCTTATTTTCGTGCATCAATTACTGATTAGAAGCAACTGTTTTAAAACAATAAAAAATATATTTGCTTTATAAAAATTACGCATGATATATTACGCATGCATAAGAATTACGCATGATATTAAAAAAATTCCTCATCTGATTTTTTTTCAATTGGTGTTTGTTTCCTATTTAAGATTACGAATTTTCGTGCAATTGTTTTCCATTTAATTGTTTATCTTTAGGATCATCATCCTTTGTCTACTAATCGTGTTGATTACATAATTTGATAAATGTCAACTCTAGATAATAGATTGATAACTGAAACAGTAGTATAAACGTTTAAAAACAACGATTTTTTTTATCTAAGATTTAAAAAGTAATTTTGACAGATACTGTATTTGTCGAGTATTATATTTATCAGAATCGACAATTTTTCAGCAGAGCAAATATAATTTTTTTTTCCTTTCCGCAGAGGCAACGATAATTTCTTTCTATAAATTATTTCAACAAAATTTCCATAAAAATTTGACAAGAATATCGATTTAAGAAATAAAATTTCATTATCTTTTTTAAATTGCTGCAAATATAATATTGACAGTTAACATTTAAATATTTCCTGCAGATAACATGCATTTATGGTGCCTGAGGAAATGCCACATCCATATTTTAAAAGGTAACCAAATTAAAAGAATAAATTATACATTACCAACTCTTCTCTTGGTCAAAGAAAGGGCCATGGTGCCCTAAATGTAACGCATAGTTGTCAGGGCTAGAGGGCACCACGCTATCTTCTGTATTTCATGACGTTACAAGTTTAATATTTTATTTATCTTGTAAACAACGCAGGTAGAAAATGGAATCTTTCTGTTTTTAACTTTTAATAATGGAAGGAAATCACATGATCAAATATTTGCTATAAAATTAGTTGTTTGTGTAGCATTAATACACACACACACACACACACACACACACATATATATATATATATATACATATTGTTTTAATTGAAGCCTTTAATTATTTGCCAAAATTAAAGACATTTTTGCATGACTATAAAATTTTTATTATTAAGAAGGCATTTTTTTGTTTTGAAATGACATAAAAATAATTTTTATAATACGATATGTTTGGTTTGATTAAAATTTTTATTAATTATTTTTAATTAATAAAAATTAATAAAAATTTAAAAAAAAATCGCTCCGAGGTGTACATTTTCACCCTTCAAGATATATATGTGGAAAATTTAGTACTTATAGATAAAATGGTCTGTCCTTGACCTATAGAGCGCCAATACATACACATACACATACACAGAGAGAGAGAGAGAGAGAGAGACACGCATACACTCATCTTCATTATTAATAGAGATAGAGATGGGCATTTGAGAAATTTATCTTTTTTTACGGTTCATTTTTACTCATGAGACTGATTTTCTACCATTTACACCATTTCTTTATAGGTTATTTTTAGAAATGTAAAAGTAAGATAACAAATACTACCTTCAGAATAAATGCAGCCAGTTAAAAATTAAGCTCTTCTTAGTATTATTATCAATTAAAAAAGTGAAATTGCTGCAAGAGGAAATTGACGTGGATGACAGCAGTGAAACGGAACGTGAACTTGGGTGAAGAGGGATCTGCTCTCAAAGAAAGTGAAATTGCGTCACGGTTGCAGAGCATACAGGTGTCTGCGAAATAGGGCGTGCATTCTCCCTCGATGGGAGATCTTTCGAATTCCGCCGGTTTACAGGATGAGTGACGCAGGGATACGCATTGAGTGGCATAGTAATCCGACTTGAGAAGTACTTTTCACCTTTCATTGCCCAATGAAAATTAAGGAAGGTTGAAAAAATATTACTCGAAATGAGAGTAAAATACATTGAGTGATCGGTTAGTGCATGTAATTTGTTCAAGGACGATGTTTCTTTCCAGAATTGCTCGTTAAATAATCATTGCGTCACTAAAAGATTTGAGAGAATCTGATTGATTCATTCGGTGAATCAATAAATAAATGACAAATCAAATAATCAGTTATTTTATTTTAAAATGATAAGTATTTATAAAATGGCATTTTTAATTTGTGAGATGTGAGAAACATAATTAAAAAGACATTCATAATGTTCTATAAAGCAAGCTGTTAGACCGAGAGGACTGCCAAATCTGGAATATAATTACTTTATGGATATTAGGCTTTTGCTGAAAAACGATTCAAAATTTTATTAAGATTTTTAATAAAAGTCAATTAAAATATTAAACATTTTTCCATAGGATTTCTGATCATTTTATTACACAAATTCCTTTCTATCTCTTTAAAATTCGTTAAATAAAATTTTAGGTGACATCAAATTCTAATTCCGTATACTTTCCTTCGCTTATTTAATTAAATTTTTAAATATATTTTTGAGTATATTTTATAATAATACTTTTTATTGTTTCAATTACAATACTTACACTCATAAATGTTGCGATTATTTTTAAATACATTTTGTTTTGTGTACATTTTCTCTGTTTATACAAAATCAAGTGTCAAATTTAAAAATAAAATAAAAGATAGATAAATCAAGCCTAGAAAACTATTCATGTTATGATGTTTCAGAATAAAGCTTGGTATCTCTTAAATTTTTTTTTATTTTTATGAAACTTTTTTTTTATTTTTATAAATAATATTGAAATTTTTTTCTTCTTATTTCTGATCATAAATAATTTCAGTCTCATAAAAATTATAATTAGTGAATACATTTCTTCAAATTTTGTTAAAAAATACTATGAAGAATTAGAAAGTTTTCAGTGAAGGTCTCATGATAATTAATAAAATAGTAAATTTTTTATGAATTGAAAACTATATTTCTATACAAGGATCTGAGCAATAAAGTTGCCATTAATAATGAATGAATATATACATATTTTAATTTTTTTTAATTTGCGAGTTGTCAGTCACAATGCTTACTCATATTTTGTGTACTTTTTTGAAAATATTAATAATTTTGAAAAAAGAATCAGCTTTTGTAGTTTTTGAAATTCCTTTGGTACAGCTGATATTCACTTTTGAATAAAAAATTAATTTGCACAATAAGAAAAAATTGGGTTTTATAATGTTTTATATAAAGATAACTTTTATATTAAAAATATTAGACTCGAAAATATTTTCGTAGGAAGGATTATCAAGTATATCATAGCAAAACTTATCCCTCACTTTATGATGAACTCAGCTCTCAGCATTACACATTTTTGAAATAATATTGTCAGTTTTTTTTAAATTTAATTTTAGAGATCAATTTTTAGAAAAGAAAATACAAAAATTCTTTTTATAGAAATCAATCATGTTATGTATTTAAAATGGTTATATATACAACCGATAACCTCATTCTAAAAACTACTGATAGATATATGGAATTTTATATTCATCATTTATGATACTGTTTTTATTTTAATTTCCGTCTTATTTATTGGCATAGAAAGTTCTCGGCAACTTTGGCAATTCTTTGCTGTTTCATTTTAATCTGCTCAACGCCTTTGACTTTCCATCACAGTTGCATTCAATTCTTAACTTTTGTCAAAGATTCGTTTAAAAAATTCAGTAATTAAAAAAAAACAAAAAAAACGCTGAAATTTTATTATCTGAAGAAGCATCAAATCGAGTGTTTATGGTACAATGATATAGGAGGTTCAAGGCTATGATTATGGTTATGAGTCAACATTCATAACATTGCAGAAATGCACTAACTTCTGAAAAATCAAGTTAATAAAAAAACAGATCATATCTTTTTGCAATCATAAACAACATTGGATTAAAAAAAATGCCGTACTTTTATAATTCTTTAACAAAAACTCTTGAGCTTAGAAATACAAAGGATGGCTAGACGTAGCAAACCTTTTATTTATCTACAGCAAAAGAAGTCAATAAGCTGAAAAAGCTATAAAAATATCTCAAAAGACACCTTAAAAACACCGTCAAAGTCAGGGGGGGGGCAGACATCTCTTCTCCCTTAAAAAAATGCTCTCTGTCGGTGTTTGAAGAAAGAATATTTTTTTTAAAAAAATCTCTCTCTATGTCTACTTTTTAATTTAAAAATGTTTCAAAAAGGAATTCAAGGGGAAAAAATTCATTTTTTTAAATATTTTTTTAGAGAAAGAATCGAATGGATTTTCGTTCAAAAAGGATAAAAATAACTCTTTCTTCTTTTTTTTTTCTGAAAAAAGTACCAAGTGTCAAAATAAGTGAAGTGCAGCTGTAAAAAATTCGACAGCAAAAAAAAAAAATTTTTTTTACTTTACTTTTTTTTTTTAAATAGCCGTAAGATTTAGTTCCAAAACAAATTTACTATTTCTATTTGAAAGATAGTAAATTTGTTCGGAACTTTTTTTTTAGGAATACAAAAACAGGTTAGCGGAGTTTGGGTGCTTTTGTCAAAAATGAAGCTCCAAAAATAATGATAAATAAAAGTCTGTATTTTACATGTTATATGTTTAAAAAAGGGGTTTTATATGCTTTCTTTTTCTTCTTTCTTGTTTTTTTCCCCTTCCAGGTGCTCTTTTTCAAATATGTGTTAGTTGCTCGAGAAGAGCAATTTTTTAACAATCTGATTTATTCATGAATCAACCACTCACTAAGAGACTTATTTCTACAAAAATCGAATCTTTTTGCAAATATTTATAGAGTATTTCTAACATAGTAAGACATCTTTATTATTAGATCTGCAGCAGCATGTAAATTGTTATCAAATACAAAGATACTAAATTAAAAGACTTAAGATTCGATTGAACTTAGCATGCAAAAGATGCAAAGGTATTTTAGAATTTTAAACTAAAATGAACTCTCTTATTTTTAATGCATCTTAATTGCTGGCATTCTTCTCATTATTCCAAAAGTAAGCAAGACGAAGTAAATAATAAGGATGCCAGAAAAAGAAATACGAATATTATTATTAGTTCATTATTCCAAAAGTAAGCCAGAAGATGTAATAACAAGGTACCTGAAAAAAAAAATGCGAATATTTTTTCTGGGTCCAGATAAGACTGAATTATTGAACAGGAATAGAGAAAGGATGAAAGTTATGTTAGATTCACTTATATTGGAAAATTGTCTCATTGAGTTGAATATTAATTCTTGAATTCTTATAAAAAACAAGATTTTTCTGCAGATTTCCTGTCCTGTTTCAAATTTGATGTTATAGCTGTAATTATTAAAATATTAAGTGGTATTAGAATGATAAGCTTAATTTGGTTATATTAACTTCCCGCTTCAAAGCAACACTAGGGCTATTTTGGGGCGAACTTTAAATGATAAAATTTAACCGCCGTCAGATGACGAGGACGACGCCTGGGTTGCAGCCCACTCACAAAACTTTCACACTACATCAGCAGGAGGATGTTCTGCCCCGACGGATTTAATGTACAACAGTTTCGCTTACACGACAGTTGTTCGGCGGAATCGGGTCTCGGATCTGAAACCTTCCGGTTCCAAAGCCGAGACCGAGAGAGCATGACATAGAATTAAAAGTCACATAATATAAACACGGTCATATTTTTCACTTTCGCGATGAACAAAAGTGAAAAAATCGTTCATTTAAAAAAACTCTGGGGTAAAGCACACTGCGAATGCTTATAATGCCAATCGTTCTTACAACGATTTAAAAATTCTGGAGTCTTCGCTTTTCGACTTACCCACAAAAATGCTTACTCTTTGATGACGTCTTACCAAGAATTTTCGTGTTCGGGTGTAATGGAACGAAACCATTCTGGGTTTTCTTCACAAACACACGGACAGGCAAAAATGGTATTAAAAATAATTTTCTTCGTTTGGCATTCTTTCGAAGTCTAAATGTCTGTTTGCATGTTCTTTTATAAAAATCCACAGTTCTTTTTCCAATCTAGATGAAATTTAGTGTAAATGCTTTTCAAAATAAAAGAAAGGTTACTTTAATTTTCGGCAGTCGAAAGGTTAAATTAATTAAAAATCAGGTAGGTTTTAGGTGTTTTTTTCCATCTTGCTGTATTTTCCAAAAAATATTGTCATAAAAAATTGTTTCTTGATAATACCAATTTCATTTCTATTTTTTCGAATTTTGATATCTTTTTTTAAAAAATTATTTTGATACACTATCCTTAACAATATTTTTGCTACTATGATGAAATTTGAGTTTTTCATTGTTCCATAAAATCATTTAATCGAGTATTTTTGCCAATGGTAAAATCAAAATTTAAAAAATTGCTTTCTTTGGGACATTAATTCCGATGTAACTTTTTAATTCCGCTTTTATTTCAGAGCACATACACTTCTCAATTCGCGCGCACACTAAGTTGTAGCACATTGTTTTTATTAAATTCATATTTTTCAGTCTTATTTTAAATAAATATGTTTTATATTAATAATTCAGCAGCCAAAGAAGTCAATATAACTGCTCTTAATGTATAATAATATTTTTTTGTATAATTTGAACCTAAAATCTAATTCCAGAGTAATAAGATATCTCGTCCAAATTGCCTTATAAAAAGAATGTTGTATTCGTTGATTTGGAATAAAATAACTTGTATTATTATTAGATAGTTCATACGTGAGCAGATGTTATGAATCGAGTTCAACACGAGACGCAAGGAAATAGAATAGACACGCCCCTATCTCTTCATTATAAAACACATCTGTTATGAAGAATAGCAAAGGCAGAACAAAAAATCAATAGGAGTTTTGTTTCAGTTACTAGAACTCTTTGAAATAAAGTAAACTCCCAACTAGCCGGCCTAATGAGACAGACGAGCAAAATTGATAAAAACAAATTATTTCAACTAAACACATCTTTAAAAACAATATTTTTTAATATTACAAACAGCTTTCATTTATAGTCGTCGATCTCTAAAAACAGGCCAATATTATATAGTCACATGATCTATATCGTTAGAAATAAACTGCAAAAAAAAATTAAATAAAAAATAGTGCATACATTTTAAAATAAATTTTACGGTGTCTATAAATAAATAAAATATAATAAATCGTACATATTTTGTATAATATGAACGGAACTTTGTAGGATAGAATGTATGACCTAGAACTACTGAATTTGGCAGAAATATACTTATGAGGGCAAAAATGTGCACTTCGGTGAATTTTTTTGATATTTTAATTAGAATCTAAATTAGTTAAAAGTTAAGTAATATTAAGACACCATTAGGAAGGTTCATATAGCTTCAGACAGTGTCCCTCAATAAACAGAACATATAAAGTTATTAAAATGATACTGCATTAATATTTCTCACAATTTCATGCTTAAAAATACATCTGAGGAAATCATGAAAATCAAGGTATGCAAATGAATTTTAATACAACAAATGTTTTCGAACCGGCTGCTAGCCAGATACAGCTAGTTGTAAGTATTTAAAAAAAACAACGAAAAATTGTTAACTCCTATATATAAAAATGAATATTTTACATGTAAGCTAACATTTCTATTCAAACATGTTAGAATTTCAATCTAAAACTCTTAAGCAAACTTACAAGTCACGATCTTCAGGATTAACCGAATTTCTCTTTCTTCCTTCTCTTAGAAAAGAAGTATATCCTCGATAGTTATAGTATTGTTAATTTGCTGATGAGGTTTTTAGGCCATATTGTGATGGACAGACAACAATATTTAAAATAATTTCTTAATTTTTGAATGTAAAGAAACTGGAAAAATCATAGATTTCTAATGGATAAAAATAAAAACATAACATACAGATAGAAAATGTTAAAAATCCAATTTTTAATATATACAAATTCACAAGGACTCAATTCTATATTTATGCTATAAATATCATAAATTTTATTTGTGAGTTTAAAATTAAAGATAATCAAATGTGGCATAAAAATAATTGCATTCTTAAAGGCCAATAAAATTTAGATAAGAATATTCTCTCACTAAATCTTAAAAACTGTAAAACCGTGAGCGTATAAACTGATAATTAGTGGCGGCTAAAAACTAGAATATGAACAAAAATATACTTTGTTTAATAAGGTATATTGAATATCGGGCTTACTAGAATTATTTCATCAAAGAACTCATGTTTAATCATGATTGTCGGGGAGTTCCAGACGGTCATGGTTTAATCCGTAACAAGAGCTTTATGCATTAGCAAATTTTTGACACATGACATCACTTCACTTTATTGAAACATCAGGCTCGTGATGAATATGAATAACTTTTCTTGTAGAGTGTTTTGCAGGTAGGTAATTTTTCGCCGAAATTTCTGACCATGTAAATCTAACAAAACGTTGTCACCAATCTCATTCCTGATCGATGATCTGGATATGTGCATGTACAGATAATTAAAACAGTGGCGAATCAAAATCTAGACTATACGACAACTTGCAGTTGTTTTTTCTGTTTCCCATTCAGATTTTATGTCCTTGAAGTCAGATTGTCGATTTGTGATGAGATTTCTTAAGGTTTCGTAGCTTGTTGTTTGTCAGCGGGAAGATATGTAAATAGGGTCGAAGGAAGATTATGCAGCCGGGGTTTTCAATGTATGGAGAAAGAAAAACAAGAATTGTAAAAATGAAGAAGAAGACAGCCCAGAAATCAAAAGAAGAGAAAATATATTCCCACGAAATAATCATATATCAATCATAATAAGTATAATGATTGATAAATAATAAATTATTTCTTATTAAAACATTATAATTCAGCATTTTATTTCTGTTCGATTCGTGTTCGATGATTTAATTTATTACTCTTTTTTACATTTAAACCGAGATAAATTGCATTTAAGCACAAAAAAGATTATCTTTATTCATCATGCATTACTACCTGAGCACTTTGGATTATAAAATTTGAATTTAAAAAGAAGGAACAGATTTAGAATATATATTTCTAATAAACGACAACTGACCTGGATAGAAGAAACTAAAAAAGTTTTATTTTATACATGCAACATGGATTCTTTTTCTTAAGACTAAGCATTAAACTGGTAGTTCATTTTTTGCCGCAAGCGAAGTAATTGGTTTTTCAATTCGATCTTGCAGAGTAGCAGACATAGATTTTAAGCACCCGCCATACTGCTGGCTGCGAAATTTAAAGTTTTAGGTTTCCTCTGCTTATGGATTTCTTATTGTTACATTTGAAAGCATGTCAGATATGCTCAACATTTTTATTTAGTGCAGATATGCTCAACATTTTTATTTAGTGTGCAAGAACAGACAATGTTTTTTTTTCTTTCGCTTATGCCAGCATTATCTACAAATTTATTGTACCAGTTATGGTTGTGTTTATGATGAAGCGATTCTTCGTTGAATTTACAATGAAACGCACTTTGCAAAACAGTAAATTCACTCTTTGTATACTACAACACTCAAAACGACTTTTCTTGAGATATCACCATTTTCTCGTAAACAACAAACATCTCGCTTTTACCGGAATAATTTGAAGGCAAAAAATAAAATTTTGGCCTTTCCTCTAGTGAGTATATATAATATGTGTCTCTATTTGTTATAGTTCATTAGAAATAAATATTTTTATCCCTTTCCGTTTTTCTGAATAATATTGAATGCTATTCGCCTTTTATTTCGCATTTATATGGACGAATACAAAAAATATTTTGATACTGCTGACTGCGCGATTATATGTTGCATCCAAAATTCAAAGACTGATAATTGCAGTTATACATGAATCTTATTTCATTTAGACCATTTTGTTAGCAGATGCATGTCTATCACTAAAGATTTACAATTTAACTGTTGGGTCCTGATTATAGGAGATATTTTGTATACATTAAACCATATTTGGCTTAAATAAAACTGTTTTATTGAATTAATAATATATGTATTATAAAATATTATGGAAAACTTTCCCTTTCATTTACTCTTTAGAAAATATCGTAGTATGTATTTATTTCATTTCACACAAACACGTGCTGAAAATTACATTTTGTACAATTTGCAATAAAAGTTAACTTTATTTTTCAATTTGAGCTTTTGTCAATGTGATGACAATGCGTTAATAAAAAGCCAATTTTCCCCTATTGATGCGTAACGTGCTCGAGCAACTTAAATTTTATTTTTATTTTGTGGGACATAAATTATCAACAAATATAATTAAATTATTTTTAAAAAATTCAGTCACAATAGAAATTTAATTTATAGGTTAAAACAACAGTATCATTGAAAAGATTATTTTTTGAACTTCAATATGATGTAAAAATTGTGCTATAATATTCTCGGAAGTTATAGTGGAAAAAAAGTTAAAATTTCGCCTTATTTTTAAATAATTAAAATTCTTTGGAAAGAATTTTCAAAAGATGCATTACGTTAGAATTGTTAACGCGAATTTGGGATCTTAATTTCTCAATATTATTGAATTTAGCCAAATGGTCTAAGCGCATTTTACTTATTATTTCACTATTTGATATAAAGTTGAGATTTTAATTTTCATAAATCAAATAAAATTAAATTGGTAAATACATTTCTAAATTTTTTATATTTTAAAAGCAACTACTTTTGAACTTAACTGGCTCTAATAACATATCTTAGTTGCTAAAATTAAATCATCCCTCCATTGATTTCAAATTACTTTCTTTGGAAATTTTAATTTATTTCCATAAATTAATTGAAATAACTGGTTAGAATTAGATACGGAGATGCTTCATTTCGAGCAGTTTTCAATAAACACTCCAT
Source organism: Argiope aurantia (assembly GCA_026543865.1). Taxonomy (NCBI): domain Eukaryota; kingdom Metazoa; phylum Arthropoda; class Arachnida; order Araneae; family Araneidae; genus Argiope; species Argiope aurantia. The sequence goes on from JAPMOR010092620.1 coordinate 210,175, forward strand.
GGTCGTTATTGGATTCAAAAATTAAATTGACGTGATGCATTATCGGGCTTCATGTGAACATGAACTGGCTCCAGTGGCGGATTTAGGCATTCTGCAACCCTATTAAGTGCATATTATGAAGCCTTTTTTTAATTAGATGGTCAATTTAGTTTCTCATTTTAGTATATTTTTAACATATTAATGATTTATTTTAGCTTTTTTATTTTATGAAAGCGAATGTGTGTTTTTAGTTATCTTTTATGACTCCAGAAAACTCGTCATTCGCTTTTATACATAAAATTATTGAAATAAACGCTTAATTTTATAAATATACTAATAATTAAATAAACCCAAAGAAACATATAGTAATATAACCAATTATATTTAATAAAGAATTAATATTATTTTTAAAAATTATTATTCATAGAATACTTAAATTTTACAAATTTTGCCAACTTTTTATTCGACCTTCTTGCGGCTTCCTTAGTGTAGTGACTCTAAGTGTTTGCCTACTTAAAAATCAACCACAATTGTCCTGATTGCCTTTTATATATATTGATAAAACGATATAGTCTTCGTTATTATGTGAGTAGTTAGGATACAATTTCCACTAAGAAATCAGTTAAAAATCACTAAGAAATCAGAACTAAAAATCAGTTATGCAATACACTCTCGAGTATTCGATACTCGACTATCCAGTTTCCATACTATCCGGCCTAGTTTTCTTTTTATCATAATCAAACGAGGAAGGTAAGGCGTCTATTAAATCGTCTATTAAAAACTTTTTCAAAACCTAAAAAAATGTAAGTTTTGACTCATATATAAAGGTTATTTTTTCATATCTGTGTAATCATTTATCAGTGAAAAATAAAATCAGTTTGAATCAATTTTCTTAAAAATTATGTCTACGATTTATGTTAATGTTTCTGTGTTTATGTTTTCTACATTTAAATTCAGCATTTCAGAATTTATATTAAAATGCGAACAATTTACATCCTTTAACTTGCTTTTTCTTTAATAAATTCTTGAAACGTGCAGTGCAGTATATAAAAATATAAAAACTACCAGTACAGAGCCTGCTATTTTAACTCGACACTTTACTGGCAACTGCTTCTATGATGCAAGGGGCCGCGGTTGCGTTCACATTGATATAATGGAGAGCTTAATACTCAATAAGAAGTGAGAAAAAACATATTATAACAGTGAATTTTGGATAAAACTATGTCTTATTAGTATCGAAGGACTAAGAAATGAATTCATAGAACTACGGCCTATCCGGCTTTTTTATTATCCGGCCAGTCCTTCCAATGCGTTAGGTCGGATTTCGGAAGTGGACGGTACTTAATTTGTTCCAAAATGAACAATCAGTAGTTTAGAAGTTTTAACAGACGTTGCATTCTTTATCTCTCATTATAAAGGATGTGGATTCCAAAATTAGGTTGGAAAGACACATTGAGAAATATTATTTGATCATGAATAAATGCAACCAGACTGCGCAATACATAATCATATATATATATATATATGTAATGATATTTTAACTCTAATTTCAATTTAATCAATTTTCAAGATTTTATCTTAATTTAGGCCATAGTAACTTTATT
>JAPMOR010092620.1:214662-297245 GCA_026543865.1 Argiope aurantia
GGTTTGATATAGAACCGGCAGAATGGATGAAGGGCGAGTGGAATATATTTTTTACGAGTTGATGAAGTTGTGGAAAGGATGTTTGTTTGAAATTTTGTATGGAGAATGTTCCGATTGCTTCTTTCTCCGTTCTTTCTTTTATTTTGGTTATGTACTTACTGTTCCTGTTATCCACACAGTCCTTATGTTCAATGTGCTAGTGAAGCTACTAGGTTCCCGCTCCCGCTGCTAGCGAGGCCGTAGGATGTTTTTTTTTAAGTTAAAAAATTCTGTCCGGTGCCTTCTACAGATGTCGAAGGCATCTGTAGAAGGCACCGGGCAGTCTGAAAAAAAAAAAAAAAACAGTACTTATCATTAAAAAGTCCTAATCATATGGCGGGAAATGGTAACCGTAACTGTTCCGCGGAAGTATTTGTTTATTTTGTTCACCATTTTTATTGGCATTGTTGACGCAGCAAGGAGCACACTAAAATTCACTTTTACCCATTAATACTTATATATATTATAAATATACTATCTTAAATTATTTTACAAAGCCTTTATCTTCGTATCTTTTATGCATTCCATCTATTTTTTTAACTCATGTTGCCACCGCGTACATTTCAAATATAATAATAAATCGAAATTTTATTTCTTGCACATGGACTTATTCGCATCAAACTCAAGAACATATTTAACTTTCGGTTCGTCGATTATAGTGTCAAATTACAAAGTAATTATTACTATACTATTAATTCCTTTTCTCATATTTAGTGTAAATAAACACTCAAAGTAATCAAAGACTAGCCATTGGGCCTCTATAATAATTATTTAAAAATCGACTCAAGAAAAATGAACAAGAAAAATATATCCTTCCTTATAGAGGAAGCATATGCCTTTACTTTAATGCTTTATAAATAATACTTTAATAATTAATTTACTTTAACACTCAATTAAAAACTCTAATAAATAAATACTTTATAATTCAGTCTTGTTTTATTTTGATAAAAGTTCAAAAGGAAAAAAAAAACATTTGTTGCATATTTATACATTGTATTATTTCAGGGCTGCTGAGTCCCCACTTATCGACCGTTGGCCAGCTTCTGTGGAAGAGCCTGACGGAAAGCGAGCGAAAGTGTTGCCGACTGCTGAAACGATCGGACACCCTTAGAGCCCTGTTGGCCTTCCTTTTGGTCTTCTACGTCGGACTGCCCCTCGCATTTTACTTATGTCCCTGGACCCGAAGATCGGCCGTCTACCTGAATTTCATAGATTGGCCATTCCAGGTAAGTTTCACCAAACTCATGCAATGCCTCACATCCAAGCGTGGTTTTCCGTGTCCTTTATAATTATTTATCAATAGTTTCCCCATTTGCTGCCACTTTTTCATATATTCATACGCGAAATGCGCGAGGTAAACACAAATAATATTCTTTATATACAAGAATATTTATTTGACGTTGAAAATTTGTACACAAGATTAATCTGACATGCTAGAATTTTAAAGACAATAAAAAAAATAATTCTTCTTTGACTAAAACGGATCGAGTTATGAAACTTTAATATTTTTATGTCAAACAATCTTAGACCTTGAGAAAGACAGAAGACATAAAAAGCAATTTTTATTCTTCTTTGACTTAAATTATTCAATTTATAAAAATTTGAATATATTTGTTTCAAATTATCTTAATGTTAGACTAGTTCAATGGCTTCCTGGTAGATTTGTCAATCAACAAATAACTTTTTCCTTAAGGCAACCATTGATTGGATTGAAATAATGATTCTCTATCTGTTTCAGTATTTCAGAAAAAAGTGGACAATTTTTGATTCAAAATATAAGCATGTTAAGAACATTTTACTAAATATGACTAATTGAACCAGGTGGGAGATGTTTTAAAATTTAAATTCTGGTACTTTTCCGAAGTACATTTTTTGAGACAATTATCATAAAATATAATTCTTTATCTAATTTAACCACGGCAGCTTATTCCTTCAACTAAAAGCATTTGTCTGTCTCTAATTCTGCTCTATCGATTTAGAAATGAATGGACACCCTTATATTTTGTTACTGTACGTTAATTTCAGCAAAAAACATAAAATACATCCAAAAAATAGCATGCAAACAAAATCAATAAAAGAAACAAAAATCTTCCGAAAAATAATATACATAGATTATTTTAAAACTCCTGACTTTAAAAAAAATATTTTTAGTTTCCATGAATTGCTTATCTAGATGCTAGTGATTTTAACCACAGAATACAGTATCTGGGGATTTTTTCTCTAATGTTCCGAGCTATCATTATTTTTACATTAACGGATAAGCAGTTTCGGATTTTCCTTTAAAGCCAAATCTAAAGAGAAAATGCCCCTTAGCTACTAAATGGCATATAAAATAGATTGCTCTTTGGTAAATTTTGCCACTGTGAAAGAACAACGGATATAATACAGAAATGTTACACGCCATAGAAGTTTTTATAATCTATGATACACAGAGGGAGTATTTTCTGTATATTAAAGTCGTTTCTTTCACAATAGTTCGACTTGTCAGTGTGGCACCGAAGAAAGCTCTGTAAATCACGTGATCAAAGCCTGTGCACTATGGCGAAAACACAGACTCAGATGGCCAAGGACTTGGATGTCAAGTGACGTCTAAAAAACTACAAACATTAAATCTTCTATTAAGGACATTTTTTCAAAGCTCTTGTCTTTAGTTCTCGCTTAATGTAGAAAGTTAACGTACATTTAATGTATTTAATGCATTTTTAATGTTTCACAATTTATGTAATGGAATATATAATGATCTTTTTTCTCTTTTTTTTTTCTGAACCAATATGCGTTTTCTCTAGAGGTTCCATTGCTGTTTGCAAATGTCTAAAATATCATCAAGTGTCGTTTGTTCCTTCGTGTTAGGTGGGGTTTCTCTTCAGCTACGCCATCAAGTTTGCCGCATAGTCTCTGACTAGGTCGCAATATTGTTTGCTTATAATGGGAGTATTGAAATATTCAATAATTTACGAAGACTGGTGATATATATAAAAAAAAAATGTGACTTCATTGTTTATAAAAATAACTGTTTCTTTCTTCCTCCCCCCCCCTTTTTTTTTGTCAGAATAATTTCAGGATCTTAACAGGCGCACTTCAGCCAAGAATGGCTCTTGAATCAAGAAAATATCAATACCATAGCCTTAACAATAGAAAGACGAGGACTGTCATTTTGACAACAAACAAATTTCAAATGTTCATATTTGCCATACTTATTCTTCGATTTTTTTTTAAAATTTCATTAATTTTTTTAATTAATGGTGAAGAATTCGTAGAGTAAAAATTATTTGTTTTTGCTCTGTATTGTTAACACTATAAAATTGTGCATTAAAAAATGAACTGCATCCTTTTGACCGCTGAAAAAATATTAAAGACTGTATTTTCTTTTCTATTTTAAATTTATCTGACAGCTGTTTGTTCTTATTTTGAGGGCATTTCAAAATGAATTGATCGGAACTTGTATATAAAGGGATATAGATGTTGATAAAAAGCCTTTGCTTATCACCTACTTTTTGTTTTGTATTTGAAAGCATCTACTTTATTGAAATGGCTGATGTTCATTTCTTTCAATAAGTTTCACTTAGAATCATTCTTTTCCTCTCCTATTCGACGTATATATTCAAAAAGAACATTTGTTAAAAGGTTCTACCGAAAAGAGTTTTTATAAGTATTGCGGAACGTATGTGAAATCGGTGTCCAACAAGTAAGCTTTCGAATCCTAATGTTGATTGTTTTTTACAGAAGTTCCACAAACGATTTCTTCTCTGAATTAGAAAAAGTAGAAAATTTATTGATAATTGTTGAAATCCTACATGCAAGTACTTCACTAGAAACTAAACAAAGGAAGCGAAATGGACTACTAGGGGGGAGGGTCAATAACTATCTCTTCCAAAATAATTGAAACGAGCGATACCTTCACTAGAAACGAATCGAAGGAAGCGTAATAGAATATTAGGGGGAGGGAGTCAATAACTTTCTCTTCCAAAATGATTGAAACGAGCGACACCAAGAAACATCAACAGGATCCATATTGATGATCCTTTAGACGAATTAGACTCTTTTATTTCTAAAAGTATTTCTAAAATCTATGTATGATGTGCGACTTGGGGTCTAAGCTTTATTCTTGAGATAACAACTCGTTGTTAATTCAAGGTAATTGTATTTATGATACATAAAAATCTACACGATTCGAAAGACTCTGAACAGATATATTTACGCTAGCAACTGAGATCTCGAATATGTTTACTGAAAATTGTTTATCTTGTTACAAAGCTGGACAAAACATAACGGTAGAAGAGTAACAATTTCAAGGAAGAATATTTCGTCTTTTTTATATAATACAGGTCTCAAAAAATGGATACTGTCAGACTTAAATTTAGTATAGCTGTTCGTGTTCAATAAAAATATTTGTCGAATATCTTTCCATATTTAGAAGAAAAAAAAAGTGCAAATCGATAAGCTGATAAAACTGTTGGAATATGTTGTAATATGAAATTTAGCATTTCATAATATTAGAAAGAATATCTTTAAAATTAGCTAAAACATTATGATGCAAAAGGTCTCCTTGGTAATATGAAATGTACAAATTATTTACATAACTGAAACTCAAGTGAATGAAAACAGGATTTACACAAATTCCTTAAACATGATAGTATCATTATTCACTAATAATACTAATGATGAAAGTAGGATGAAAATATAAAGTTCAATAATTATATATGAAATCTATACTTATATAAAATCTATACTTATACTTTTCTATACTTATATAAAGCTCAATGTGTGTGTGTGTGTGTGTGTGTGTGTTGGAGCTCTACAGGCCAGATCGTTCGACCTACAGCTACAAATTTGGCACATGCATACCTTGAAGATCGGGAATATGCACCTGCCGTCCTTTTTTTGAATTTTTAATTAGAATTTTAATTTAATTAATTTAGTGTTTGATTCATTTAAAATTAAACATTCTTAATGAATCGATCTTTCAGATTCATTCTGAAGTATTTTTGAATTAAAATATAACAGAATAAAGAAAATTAAAAATTTCTAATCTGCGTAGTGTTACCCCAACTGTCGTAGAAAATTCAAGCATTTGCGCTACCATAATTGGCGTTGAAAATTCCCGCATGCGCATTGTGTTCTTATTATTGACAACTCTATTTTTAACGGATACATACTTGGTTTTGAAAATTTAACATGTTTCCGACCGATTATTTCAAAAGACTCTGTTTATTTTCTTAGAGTTTGATGCATTTGAAACTAAACATTGTTTTCAGTACTCATATTAAAAAAGCTTCGTATCAGTAAAAAAATGTTCTTATATTAATTGCAATTTAATCATTTCCACTTTAATTTAAAGCATAAATTCTACGGGAGCTAACAGAAAATTAGAGAGATACATATTAGGTTATGGCCAAAGGCCTTTATAATATTATGAAAGAATTATATGACTATCAAAATTTGAAGCTTTAAAATATTTTGATGAAGAAACTATTAAAATAGGAGCTACATAAAGTATTTAATTATTAAAATTTGAACGAGCATTAAGATTGGCGAACCGGCTGGTCGCCAAAGGCGGCTAGTAGTAAATAAATCATGAAAAAATGAGTTTTTTTGGTCAGCGGTCGAAATGAGTTGTTTGAAATGAGCGGTTAAAATTGGTTGAGAGCGGTCGAAATAACCACTCCACGAAACTGAATAAGAAAAATCGCTTACTTGCAAATGAACCTTTCCCAGAATACAAAGCAAGAAATATCGACTCATCAAATAGCAATGAATTAAAAAATTGTACGAAATCGCCTTCATCAGTATGGTTTATATTCACTCATCTTTTTTGCTTCATTGATCGTAAGACATCTTAAGGAGAATTTAATCATATGAAGCGCGAAATTAGGATATTACAAATGACACCAGTTCTCTTCACAAAAGAATCAAAATTCTGTTTGGAGTCGCTAATCACTGTATTTTTATAAGAAGAAAAAGAATTAGAATTTTATGCGCGGAAGATCACAAAATAAGGCATATAGTATGATGACTTGAGAAAGAATAGGTACAGATGGTCAAACAAATTTGTATATATAATAATCTATAATGTCGATTTCATTAAAAGAGAATCCAAGAGAGATTCTTGGGGCTCTTACTTTACACTATGTTGAATTTGCTGGTGATTCATACAATTTTTTTGGACAAAAATTCTCAAATGACGGAGGTCTTCTAGTTAGAAATTGGCTTTTGTAGCAAGATATCTAATGTTTAGCGTATCTATTATATTCATCCAACTTGAATCCAAAGGCATATAGCGGCTTTTGCGTCGGACTTTGGATTGCCAAAACATTGCCAGAGGGAGTGGTCCCCCGAAAGCTTTCTCGCAAACTCTCTAATAAACTTGTTATTCTGAGACCGCCGCGCATAGTGTTGGCGTACAATAGTTATGAAATATTAACTCTTGGCTTGAATTTAGCATTTTGACTGAATCTATCCTTGATCAATCCTGAGTCTATCTTTATAGAGGAGCACTTTTTGGCAATTAATCCTTCGTAAGCCGTTAATAACATCTGAAAATCGAATTTATGCTTTAGACGCTTGTTTCTAAACCGATTGAAGCAAAAATTTGACACAACACTGCACCTGTAATCACCAAATCTCACACCAAATTTACTAAATTTAAGTCACTGCGTTTTTTAATTATAGCGTCTACATCTTTCTGAAAGTACAGATTGACAGACAGTCACCCGTATTTGAATATGACTCAAAATTTGACTGATGTCTATACTATAGATGTTAAATCTGTGTACTGAATTTTATATATCTAACTCTCTTTGTTTTGAAATTATAGTGTTAACTTATATTCATACAGCTGGACAGACGAACTTCCTCTGAACGAATTTTACTCAATATTTGATAAAAATCTTCAAATGTGATGCAAAGACCTATACCAAATTTCAACCGTCCAGCTTAGAGCAATTTGGAGTTATCTTTGTCTCAGACAGACAAACAGACGGACATCTTCCAAAAAGTGCCTTTCGATGTTTTTTGACGATTATTATACTTTCTTTAAATTGCGTCAAAATTAAATATAAGCAAAATAAGAAAGTAATATTTATTATAAAAATTATTATTTTATTATAAAAACTAGCAGTACCCGCACAGTGTTGCCCGTGGCATAACATCCAAGAGGGCAAATCTAGCCTCCAACCGATATGACATGGGCATGTCGCGAAACATAAAATAAACATAAAAATGTATATAGAAATCAATTAATAATATGCAAAATTACAAAAATTAATACAAAACAGTTTTGAATTGCTGTTTAAAATCAGTCGTAAACTTAATCGCATATGTATCGTATGATCGTACATTGTATGAATCGTATCGCATATGCATACCATAGCTCTTGCTATTTGCGCATGCGCAGTTTGAAGTTTTCGCACATGCATGGATAAGTGCAAAGCACAAATACTGCTGTTTTACGCATGCGCGAATCGTAGTAGGAAAATAATTAAAATCCTAATTACAAAATTCCTGTTTTTATTTTGATATGACTTCAATATACTAAAACTTTTCCCAATAAATGCCCTACAAAATGGTACAAATATCTCCAATATCAGTTAAATATTTCTTGAGTTTTTCTCTTTGAAATATACAGACGCTTTCAGGAGACTTCCTTTTATACTATATATAGATAATAATTTTGTAATAAAATAATAATTATATATTTTATTGTAAATTATTATCTTACTTTATTATAAAAATTATAATGTTAAATTATAATTTATTAAATATTATTTTACTATAAAAGTAATAAAATAAGAAAATTAAAAGTGAATTCAATCAAATTTTAAGCGATAACACAAGTTTGTAACGGTAAAAAACAATCATGAAACAAAGATAACAGAAGACATAAATTTATCATATTAAAATAATATATCTTCAGAAAGCACGATTTCTATTCTATTCCTCAGCTTTAAACTTCCATTTTCCCAAAAGTCTGAATTCTCAACGAATGAAAATTCTGAGTTGCATATAGTGTCATCATTATCAACAACATCCTGAATTAGGAGAATATCCACATCTTCACTTTTCATATTTATGAGCCTCATCATTTAATTTACTTCTTTCGTTATGATATTTCTTGAGGAAGTTATTTACATCGGAACTTCATTTAATTAAAATGATTGCACTTTCTACAGTAGAATTATCTAATTCATACGGATGCATAACAATTTCATTTTGTGCTAGGGAAAGTTATCTTATACTTAATCAACTTCTTGAAATTTTACTTCAAGTCTATTGTTAGTCTGTCAGAATCAGAAGACAGCTACTTAACATTCATGATAAGTTAGATAAATAACATGTTTTAGCTTTTTGAAAGAGCTCCTGCATACCTATATTTACAAGCAAATTCTAATTCTTGGTTAATTTAGAAGGAACCAAAAATGTTAGAGCTTTTTCAAAAGATTGTTTTTCTCCTCCCTCTTTACGCATGACCTTTGAATCGGTCACTTTGGAAACAGATGTTATTCCGATCAGGTACGCAACCTCTCTTTTTCTTAAATTCCTAAGTGTGAGCTGATTTATGGTTATTCAAACACTCATTGAATAATCTTAAATCAGCTCAGATAGTTAACTCCTTGAATTCGAAAAGAGGGCTAATTTTCTTTAATTATGTTTTTTTTTTTTAAGTTCTTCATTGGAAAAATTGCCACCTGTATTATATGATGTTCTGCATATACATACAACAATTCTGCAGTTCAGCTAATTTTCATTATTTGTAATAAATTTTTATTTAGTTTTAATTTCTTAACCATCTTTATTTTAGACTTATCTCAAATAAATGAATTTTTCGTTTAATTTCTTATACATTTTCTCTAAAAAAATTTGGTACATTGTATTTTTTTTTTTTTCATTTTAGCATGTGGATTAATTTTTTTACTTATGTTTATTTAAACAATTACATGTTTTTGCTTTTTCAAAAAATGTCTTTTGAGTTCGAACTAATCAAGAAACTGAAGATAAAATGAAATTTCAAACAAATAAGCGCATTAGAGCAGCAAAAATTTGTTTTGTTTCTGGATTCAAGGTCAGTAATCAATTAATTCAACCACTATTTCAGCGTACCATAAAAAAAAAAGAAGCATTCACAAATATTAAATACTTTAAAAGCATTTTTTTTTCCGTATTCTAAGTCTAATATTGTTCCAACTTTCAAGGAAAATAATATATCGATTACAGTTAAATGATATAAAATATGAAAGCTTTACTTTTTCTTTCATACTGATTGAAAAAACAAACATAATTAATAATAAGTCACCAGAAATTTTTTTTCTCTTAAATTAAAAATGAATCACTAGAAATAAATTTTCTCTTTTGTAAATCCTAATCTAATCCGCAAGTTCAGGGAGTTCACAAGATCTCCTGATATTGCATGAAATTTTAATAAAAACAATTTGTTTAAAGATTTATTTCCAAATATTGAAACACCTGAATTTTCCACTAGAACGCTTGATATATTCAGTTGTATATATTGTAATTATATATAAACTGAATTCAGTTTTGTAAGCCAAATTTTCCAGTTTTACACGTATGTGGGACAGTATAAAAGGCATCACTGTTAAATTTTCTTATTAAAAATGCTGGAACATTATGAATATGGTTAAAAAAATTCGGTGATCCTTTGATTTTATTTACGTGTGTATCCGTAAAATTCCATTATTTTTAAAATTGCATTTCAAATGCGAAAATTACAAAGCACTAAAGAGTTTTTAATATTAAAAGCCCCTAGAGTATAGAATTCGCGCACATAGCAAAAGATATTTAAAATGATTCATGTAAAAAATACTTAAAAAATTATTTATTTTGAAAAGAGAAATATGCGATGTACAGATTGAATTATTTGGTATCGTGTGCCTATATGATGTTCCTTTATGAATCTTGGCAGTATAAAAGTCTATTCTATTTTCAAGCCAAGCATTAAAGTATCATGATATTAGATTGCCATTGATAGACAGAATCATATAGAATAATACTACAGGAGTTTTGCAGCTTTAATGAACAAATGTGAGCAACTCACTCTTCATGAAGTTTCTCCATCATTCTTTAGAGGATTACAGAAGCTGTTTCTACGACTTCAGCTTTTATGTCAATACAGTCGTCTACCACAAATACAATTGATTTCTTCAAAGTAGTCGATAAATCTTAAAATCGCATACAAGAAATTAATGCATGTGGCATAAATAATGCATGTGATTTAACAGCAGTCGTTATTTCATTTTTTTCGTATACGAAGTGTAATAAAATACTGTAATGAGCGAAAAAAAATTGACCTCTAAATTTTAATAAATTTCCTTGTTTCAGATGTCCTTCATAATACGGAAATCTCATTTTTGGAATTATCCCTGTCTGTCGTTGAACATAGAAACTCAAAAAGATATTGAACTAGTGTGATGAAAATTCATATGTTAAACTCATCGCCAAATTTAGATATTTCTATCAAACTCTGGACGAAATCCATTAACAAGAAGTTTGCATCTCTGTCTCTTTGTATGTGAACATAATAACTCAAAAGTGAAAAGATTTAAATGAATGAAATTAGGTGCACAGATTTAGCATCAAAATTGAGATTTCTATTGAATTTTGGAGCAAATTTGTCAAAAGAAGAACCATTTATTGGTTTATATACACTGGTGTTCAAAACTTAAGCAACAGGTATGTTTTTTGCCATAACTTCACGAGAAATCATCTGAGAGGCATGAAATTCAGAAATGAGATACAGCATTTTGTTCTGAAAGAATGACGAAAGCATAGTTGCGCAGAAATGAATACAATGCATACAGTATGGAATCAAACAAAAAAAAGGCTTTATTGAACTCATAGTATCGTTACACATGATTGTCTGTCCAAGAGGAAGAACAGCAAGCAGATGTTCCTTAGTATGGGATATGCCCTCCCCTTACTGGAATGGTTGCTTCGCACCGTCTCCCCATACTCAGCACCAGATTGTCCAACAGTTCTTGAGGTAAGAGTGCCCATTCCTCAATCAGCATCTGTTTAAGTTGTCGGGTGTTCCCAGGAGGATGTAATCGTGCCGCAAGACGTCTCCCCAAAGCATCCCACACATGTTCTATCGGATTTAAATCAGGGGAGAACGTCGGCCAATCCATTCGAGTGATATCTTCACTTTCCAGGAGCTCCTCAACAGCATGAGTCCTGCGTGGCCGTGCATTGTCATCCATAAAAACGAAGTCTGATCCAATGGCACCTCGGAACAGACGCACATGGGGAAGGATCACCTCCTGACAATAGCGATCTCCAGTTACAGAACCTCTTTCGAAAACGTGGAGCTCAGTCCGCCCGTTCATCATAATGCCTCCCCAGACGACAACTCCAGGACCACCGAAACGGTCTCTTTCCGTGATGTTACTGGGATGAAACCGTGTCCCGACCTCTCTCCAAATCAACCGGCGTTGGGAATCGCTTGTGGCACTAAAACGACTCTCATCTGTAAAGAGGACACGACTCCATTGATGAGATATACAGTTTTTGTGCTCCCTGAACCACTCTAAATGGTGCCGCCGGTGGGAAACTGTCAAAGGGATGCAGCGTTCAGGACGGCGGGCGAATAGGCCACCTTTGTGAAGGCGTCTGGACACAGTAAAACGCGACACTTGTCCTTCCGTTGCTGCACATAGTTGCTGAGCAATGGCGCTTGCTGACTGGTTTCGAGTTCTTTTCGCCTGCAGGACGATATGTCGGTCATCCACTGCAGTTGCTTTCCTGGGGCGGCCACCACCGACCTTTCTCATAGCTGTACCTGTGGTTTGGAAGGCTTTCCAAGCGCGCGAAAAGACACTTTTGTTGATTCCGAACTCTTCAGCTACACTGGTCACACGACGCCCCTCCTCCAGCTTTCCGATCATTCTTCCACGTTTGAAATCGTCCAGGTGATTTCTGCTAGCCATATTTCACGAATTAACTCACGTGCACTTGCAGCGAATGTCTTTAATTGCGTCTCTGTCCTTCCTTTTATTGTAGTGTTGAGCTGCGCGCGCCTTCCGCACGTGTTTTGCGTACGCTCACGTAGCCTGTGACGTTTTGTTCCTGATATTTGCATACGCATGACCTTTCTCTTGAATTACGTGTTCATTGTACTGATCGCAAGAACTCCTTTTCTGCAATTTCATGGCTATCTGCTTAAAATTTGCATTGTTGCTTAAGTTTTGCACACTAGTGTCTTATTTGCGTATACGTACACTTATGCCACATAAAACATGGTGATTTAGATAAATAACATTTTATATGCCAGTCTTATGGCTAGAATCGTGGACATGAAACAAATTTTAGGTCTAATATATGGAAATGAAGGCTCCCCAAATGTATACTCAGCCATCTTCATTATATTACCAATTAAAAAATGCGCCATACTGAATTACTATAATTGGAAATCAGGAAGCGTACTCTGCTGACTGCCGTGACCTTCGAGGGTTTGCTGTCTATAATCCAACATCTCTATACGTTCAGGGGATGCAAAGAAGAGCAGAAAAGAAACTACTGATTGTTTTAGCTATGCAAGAAAATTGAAAAGAATATATTTCTCTCTGCTTTTTTTTAAATGCCTGTTTTGTTTTATTTTATGCTTCTCTTAAAGGGCACGAGCTGTATAATAGACGTTCTTTGAGGATTTAAGTTTATTCAGAATGATTTTTCCCCCCCTCAAATTTAGAAATAATATATAAATAGAAGAATACAGATTTACTGTTGCAATTGCGTATTTCTTTAATATATAGACATTAAACCAGAAAAATGTGCTCATCACAACGTATGTAAAATTATATAGTGAAAAAAATTATGAAAGAAGATCCTAATTAGCCGCGTACCTTAACATATAAATAGAATTTTGGCATAAGTGTCTGTTGAAATTTGTATTCAAATGAGGATAATTATTTTTTCGTAATCAAAGCTATATTATTTCTACAACCGAAATTGGACACTCACAATTAACGAAACACATATATTTGAAAGAAATTCATAACAATATGCTATTTTGAGGGGGGGGGGGGGGGGGGAGGAAATGAAGTATTTGGAAAAAACTTTAGAATTCTTAGAACACATTGTAAATTCCTTCCCGTGTTTCCCTGTTTTTGGCTGAAGATTTTTAACTTATAACAATTAAGCTTTTAAAAAAATTTTTTCCTAACAGTCGCTCCATCTAAACTCGAGTCCATTTTTAATGGATACCTCTTATTTCAGGCAAATTTCTTTGTGGTTACAGTATTTCAATTTGATAGCATGTCAAGTCACTTTGTATTATTATAAAACCAATTATATCTGGAGACTTTATATGGTTCACAAATGTTTAAGTTAGTTTCTTTTTCTCTATAAATTTCATCAAATAGGTTTCAAAAGATTGTAATTTCAAATATTCCAAGGCTCTCTTTGCATAGATGGGACAGATCTAATTAGCCTTCAGTAAAAAAATACCCGAGTATTTATTTACTGAAGGCTAATTAGATCTATTTTTTCACCTTAAAAAAACCTCACCTTCCCTACATTGATATTCAGTTACTTCCAAAGTGATACTATACTTGTAAAATCTACCGCTTCTCATCTAGAATGTCATCAAAAGTTTTGAGTCTTCATCCGGCTGATATTTATTCAACACTGACATCAAAATACAGCTAGTTCATTTACATGCATTCCAACTATAAATAATATATTTTAAGTGCTTTGAACTTTCAT
This sequence comes from Argiope aurantia, assembly GCA_026543865.1. Classification (NCBI taxonomy): domain Eukaryota; kingdom Metazoa; phylum Arthropoda; class Arachnida; order Araneae; family Araneidae; genus Argiope; species Argiope aurantia. The sequence continues at coordinate 228,415 of JAPMOR010092620.1, forward strand.
CGGTTTTGATAACAGTTAAGCTTATCGACTTCAATATTAATTATGTTGATAAGTCTGAATGATAACATTTGTGGTTTGTCAAGCTTGAAACAACTGAGAAAGTATTCGATCATTTATCTTTTCTTTTTTCTTTCACTCGATTTAGTTTATTAATCAATAATCAGATAGCTTAGATAACTTTCTGTTAACTTTATTATGATCCAGAAAATAATCGGTTACATTCTTAATAAACAAGCTATTCTGATAGCAAAGATGCGACTTCAGAAATATCAGCAGATGGTATCTTTTTTTTATTTATTAAAACAATATATTTGAAAAACAAGTAGTATTATTTGTACATCGAATAACTTAACAAGTAAGCTAAGAAACAGTCATCAAATTCCAGTTAAAATGTAGCAAAATTAAACTCAATATAATCTGTAACAGTTCAATCTAATCAGATGGATATTTATCAGAAATGTTCTTTTTTGATTTAATATGGTGCTAATTCTTGTGAAGTCACACTCTCACAAAAAGTGTAACTGTACATGTTATTTAATAAATAATTCCATGCTTTCTAGAGTTTTAATCTCTGGCAAACTTCCCAAGTTTGTTAAAAAAAATTCACGAGATTGTAAATTATGTATTTCAATCTCGAGAATTTATGAATATTATGTGTTTAACCAATCCTAAGTTGTATGAAAAGCATAAAAGAACACGTACAACATAAGCATGCTAATATCTAACGACACATTGTCTTATGCTGTGACACCATGCTTTTTTATTCTTTTCTTGATACATAATGGATTCTAAATAAACTGGCAAGGCGCTCTTAACAAATATCACGTGGTGGTCATACATCGATTCATTAAGAATAATATATTAATAGCCATGAAAATATTCAAAATTTTAAGCATACAATAATTCTAAAATTCTTTCATTTATTAACATGAATGGAAGCGGGTGCAAATCAACACATATACTAGCACCAACAATTTACATAACTAAGTCTAGTTTGATCTTTGGAACAGATCTTTTTCTTACATAAAAGTCATGCGGATCATTAAGGTAGGGTGATTTTATTTAAGAACAAGTATATTTCATTTGATATACCTGAAATCTTGGATAATTATATTTTTCAAAAGTTTCTTCTATTAAAGTGATGGTAATGAAAGTTTTTGTTCTCATTCACCTATGTCTTGATTTTTTTTCTTTCTTTCTTTTTAATCACGAAAGAATTTGCTCAAATTACTAACTAAGTTGGTCTCCAGGGAATGTTTATTAACCTGTCGACCAGAATTGAGAATAAATTTTCGAATTTCAAGCCAAGACCAAATTAGATTTCCAGTTCCATATTTTCTTTTCAGTACAAGATACTTAGAATTACAGAATTTGACCAAAACGCAACACATAGTTTTAAAATTAAATATAAAAGAAAGATTCTCATTTTTTGTATTTTACAGTTAGTTGAAATGCATTCTTTTGTTATTATTTTTTCTTGCAGGCAAGGTTGGTATAATTTTTATTAGAAAAATGATTTCTTTGCGTTTGTTTCTGAAAATATTGCACTGCGTATCACAAATGCGAACGTTACACACCATCCTTTCTATAGACAGTTAATTTCACCCTGTATTGGTATTATTGCATTATATCGCTTGGGGAAGGAAGCGCAAATGATGAAGTAGATTGTTTGGATTAAAACCATTTTGATTTACAGATGATTTTTACAGTAAAAAAAGTCACAAATTCAAGTAACGAAATATGCCTATATAATTCAAATACAATCACAATAGAACACAAACAACAATGATATAATAGATTAGAAGCAGATATCGCAGAAGTCATTCGCCATATTGAATAGCTCGGTCAAATCTAATAAAAAAATTTCCAAACGAAAATGAGTTACTGAGAGATAAAGTGCGCGGCAAAGCTGTGCCTAGAACTGCTTAGACATGATTGCTTTGATTCTGCTTTAAACTAAACTTCAGAGCAATTTGCCTTTTATGGTTGGAATGAAATGAAGAATCGAACTTTCTAGAAATTTCCCCGTGACTTGAGAATCGACCTTCGCCGAAACCTGGAAATCTCAAACTTCCCGAAAAAGAATTTGACGCCAAATTCGGTCTCTAAAAATAACGCCAAAATCGCATCAACTATGTTTTTGAAACTATGTATGAAATTCGGTTATTGGAAAAATAACTCCTAAGGGCTCTCAATGAATATCAAATTAAACAATAATTAAATTGGAATAGTTGCAGACCATGTGAAATCGATAATGATAGCGAAAACATCGATGCAATTCTCATTTCACACAGAGGAAAAGTACAATTATGACTAAAATAAAGGAATCATTTTACAGAATGTTGACTTTACAGCGTACAGTGAAAAGTACAATGCCAGAAAAAGGAAAATGAGAGTGATGTGAAATAAATTATTGTATTTGTTGTTCAAAATAGTATAAAAAAATTTACAATGCCTTAAAAATGAATATCGTGCAGGCTGTTAATGTCTATCAAAGCAAAGATGAAGTTAATATCGATCGAAAAGAAGTAAGATTCATACAATGAGGTCATCAAACTTATTTACAGACATGATAAGAATCACAGTGCTCACAAATTGTTCTGACATACGAATTTATTTAATCTTCTAATTATATAACATATCCTATTTGAGACAATTCTGTGTTCCCAATTTGTATAAGAATATGAAGGACACCAAAGATACCTATGCTTTAAGTTGTTTTTGTCCTTTTTTTATTGCCCTTTTGACATAATTTCGTATTTAAGTGAAAACAAGTAGGCTACTCTATGCTCGAGTTCGACATATCGTTATATTTGAACAGGACCAAGTGACCGTTGAGAAAGAAATCCAATGAATTGGAATCTGTTTATAGTGGAAACAAAGTAACAGATTTACCGTGTTAGTTGATTGAGTCAGACAATGTGAGCAAAGCCATTATTTATCGTGAACCCAATGGCTACCACGACGTTTAATTTTAATTTCTATTCTCCTCTAGCTTCTGCATGTCCTACATAAACAAGTTCATCCGGGACGTTTAAGAGATCAAACATTTTTTTCACCAGTCATGACCAGAAGCGAAAATAACAACGGATTCGGTTACCTACTTTACGAACTTCCACAGAACACGTATGAGAAATTCAACCTTTACAAATTTGACCGTGACCTATGAAAAGAACAAATTATGCTCAAAATTCGAAAATTGATCCTCCCTGTTCTTTGCTACCATGGAAGAACTTTGTTTCAATCTAGAAAATAATATTATATATATCTTGAATCTCTATTAATAATTAAAGCTAATGTGCGCTTGTATCTGTTGGCGCCTCTATACGGAAGATACACTTTGATTCACGAAGGAGAATAATCCTCTCTGTGGGTCAAATGGTCTTCTCTGTAACCATAGAGAAGGAGAATCTTCATTACCTGCTGTTTTCTTCATTATCATGGTCCTATGACTTACATAAGGACCTTAGGATTACACAACATCATAGTTGTGATTTTGAAACTATTAGTATTATTTATTTTGGCGAGATTTCAACATCTTGGGGATATATGTATTTCGTCGTTGCGTGGCGATTGAATCTCGAAGGCCGCTATAATGTGGAAGAAACGAATGTTCTTCTTTGCGGTTTGACCTAGAGTTCAACTCTGAATTCAACTCTGCGGTTTGACCTAGTGGAACTATGCATTTCGTAGAGCCAGATTTAACAGCCTTCAGGTAATACAAGTTCCGGAAGCTTCCTCCCTTCTTCGCAACATTCAAAACCAGATGATTTTTATGGATTGCTTTTAATATCCATTTAAGCAGTTTTTTCAATGCTGACGCAGATGCAAGCAATTCAATGATAATATTATGACAAATTGAGATTATAAAACTTTTAATCTTAAGCTCCTTTCAACAGAATTGGTTCCAATCTCTCATGTATAAAATATTTACTTTAAATTTAAAAATAATTTTTTGACAAAATAGTTAAAAAAAATCAGAAACCTTTTTAAAAACAATCTAAGAACTAACAAAAAATGTGTGAACCAAAATTGCTGATTTGTGAATTAATAAATCGATTGCAAAGTTTGGACATCACTGATTTGCATGAAAATTTGAAAATATAAAAAAATCTTAAGAATAATGGTTTCAAAAATTAAAATTTAACTGGTTTTTAGTTGACGTTCGAGCATATTGGCCTTTTAAATCAAAAGAAAGTACAAAACTAATTTAACCTAATAACACCGCCCAAAAAATTTCGAGGTTTTGGAAATCAATTCAGTTTTTTACCTTGCACATATAAATAATATAGCCTTAGTTTTTCGGAACGATTTTTAAAAATATTAATTAAAAATTTTGCAAAATTGTAGATTTTTTTGTCTGTAATTTATGGAAAATAGTTTCGATTAAAAATAACTTCTATGCTGCTTTAAAAATCAAAAGAGAGAAAATTTGTTTCATAGTATTAGTTTAGGTGTCGTTCATTTTCCTCTCTAATTTTGCTGAATTCTTTGAAAAATATTGAGCAATAAGGCTTTTCTGTTTTTTTAGATGAAATTTAAACAGTATTCAATAATAATATAAATATTTAATTATTTGTTTCTCTTCTTTTGTTTAAAGGTAAAAAAAAAGAATCAGGTTATATAAAAAAATTTTTAAGTCAATTTCTTTTTTGCAGGAATTGAAACGCAGTCTCCACCTTCACGTGAAAGATAGTGAAACCCTTGCATTTTACAGATTGAGCTACTGCCTGTTGATTTCTACCTTCATTACAAACTGTTAAAACTCTGTTTAAAGTATTAAAAATTAATTAAATTTAATAATTAATGAATTAATGTTTGAAAAAACTGCATTAATATCAAGTGTCATCCACTACAAGTTTAAAAAAATGTATTTGAACTTGAGTGGATGAAAAAAAAAGTATCTTATTAACGATTGAAAATTTGAACAAAATATATAAATATATACAGGGAAAGTGTGAACTAATAGTAGGAATTGAAAAATAAATATATTTATTATGCTTTTTTTTTAAATTTCTATAGTGAAATAGTGATGAATTTTACTTTCTTTCTTTTTTGTCATATCTTTTGAGGAATCATAAATAAAGCTCATAAGATATAAAGTATATTAGGAAATATATTGGATAAACTGAATGATTTTACTTGCTGTTTTATAACTTTTTTTGTTATTTAATCCAGCTAACTTCTGTTAGATGTATGTACGCCCCGCTATTTTTATTTTGAGATTTTATTTTTCATAAGGAATAAGAAAGTGAAGTCGGCATTGGCAATATATAATTAGATGTTCAGAGAGCGAGGGCAGTTACATCACTTGACTTGGTGTCACTGGAGAGTTCAAAAAAACAAAGAGTAGAATAAGTGCAAGGCTTTTGTAATAATAATAGTCTTAAATGTCCATTGAAAATTTAAAAAATAAAATCTTAAGAAAACAAGGAATAGCCATTTTTGTATACGATATTTAACTGAAACGAAAACTGTAACTATTACGGTCAACATTTTAATTGGTGGAGGCATTTAATGACTTTTATCCTTTAACTGTTTAATACAGGGAAATTAAAAATTTTAAAGAAAATCACCTATATTTAATCATTATGTTTTTTATAAAAAGTAATTAATATCATTTTCTTAACCATTATTTTCATTAAATTTTTTTAGCATATTTATATACTTTCAGTTTACTTTCTTTGAATCGAAATAGGCAAGGAATTAAAAAGCTGTTTTCTACTATCTTGACTTTGATTTTAAGAAGAAAAAATATTTCAACTGGAACTTCCTAGGATAAATATCTTTAAATCTAATACAAAAGATGTTTACGAAATATATGAATGCTCATTTTTGAAGACAAAATGAAAAGTTTTGTTCTTATTCTCTCTGTCTACTTTTTTCGCAAGGGGGGGGGGGAGTAGATAATATAAAGTTTCTTTTCGCCTTTTTTTTAAAAACTAAACTTCTCTCTACTACCATTCATCAATTATCAATTCATAGCACCCCAAATTATTTATCATTGAGAAAATCATGGTGCAGATTCGAACAGACCTTGCCTGTTTCGCAATTGAATGGTAACTGTGGGATTCTAATTCAAATAAGAACACTAACAACAACGAGCATACTTACATGATTTTCTTATGTTCTATTCTGAAGTGTCACTCTACCCACGCGTTTTTGAGAACTTCGCTATAAATAAAGAATTATTCATCAAATCTCTTGTAATATTATTTTTGCATAAAGCAGTTGTCCGAGAACTGCTAGATCGAGAGATAAATAAAGGGAGCCTGCACAAACTGTTATTGAATATTTCCGCGTCGTCTTCCTTGTCTCCCTTTCGAAACGCTGTCACTTTACATTGTCGATTCTGGATTGAAAATAGTTTAAACGCTCTTGCACTTTGCTAAGGCTACCAACAATGCCAAATCACCGAACTCGAGAATCAAGGTGGCTGATAATAACCATTTTACAGTTATTTTTTTATTTTATATATGATCGGCCATCTTGATTGGCTACTTCGCATTCTTGGCAAGGTGAAAGGACTAATGCTAAATTAGATTTCAATCACTTTTTGGAGAAACTTCATCAAACTGAAAGAACTGCCTATGTAGCGTCATCGAATAGTATTTCCTCATAAAGCTGTTGAAGTAAGGGATAACCTAAGATGACACGATCCATTTCATGAAGACGAATACATCTATATTATTTTTCTTTAGACCTTTAATTTTGTAGGTGCTTACTTGAAACATATAGCACTGAAAAGATTGTTATCAAATTTTTTAATATGCCAGCCTGAAGAAATTGAATTTTCATTGAGCTGGTTGAAAACTGAATGATTAGGAAATAATTGTAGATAATAAAAAAGCTTCACCGACCGACATTCTTAGTTTCTTAAAATGAATGCTTTCAAACAGAATAATTTTTAATATGGTTTATCAAATAAATATATTTTGTGTAAAGAAAATTTTGATTCCTTTCAACACATTTAGTATTTTATTTAATCAGTATATAACAATTGATATGTTCTTGAATACTTATTTATAGTTTGAAATAATTTTTTTTCCTTTTTTTCCGTTTTATCATTTCCTTTTTATCATATGTGAACTTTCTTTCATTTTTATTCTATGCAGTTAATTTTAATAAAAATGTATAAATAAAATTTGATAATATCCGATAAAACTGTTTAAAAAAACAGAAATGGGATTATAATATACAACCTATTCTTACCGAAAGTTAAGTATTAAAGAGTGTTTTTAAATCGTAGCATTCATTTCTTTATACAGATCCAACGCATGTCACTACATATATATTTATTTTCATTTGTGACCTATAGTATTAAAAATGCATTTAATAATAAATTCTCTATATCTCTAAAATCAGGCGTCTGAAATTTTCAAGTTATTAAAAATTATATGTAATATTCTGTCTCATGCAATAAATGTTAAGATATAAAAAATAATTAGTTTATTAAAATATATAATTTTTTGCACTTTTCAGACTCTCTCACATCCTGAATATTATGGGTTAAACAATACAAGACACTTTTTCGTGAAAACCTCCCCTGGAATTATTCTGGGTGTTTGGCATGTACCCCCTTCAAGCTATTGTCATTCACGATCCACCTTGTCTGCTGACGACCTTCCAGTAGTATTGTACCTCCATGGCAGTGCAGAATCCAGATCGGCCCCTTACAGGCGTAGCATGTACAAAGTTTTGTCTGGGGGACCTCTGCAAGCTCATGTCATAACCTTTGACTACAGGTGAGTCAACACACCAAACATATAAGAGAAAATATACTAAAAATATTTTCTGTACTTTGCTAAAACAGAAATACATAATTTAAAATGTCTTTGTTGAAAAGAAACTTTATATTTCGAAAAAGCATTAATTTTTCAAAGTTTGTTTACATATTTTGTCCATTTGTTTTTCTGTTGTAGCATACAAAAATAAAACATCTTTAGTTATTTGCGAATTACCTTGCCCATTTTCCACTGTTTTCGAATAGCCTTATAATTTAAACATAATTTCAATATTTAAATACAATTCACTTTTTTTTAGGCACAGAAATTACGCTTATTTACACTGTTCAACAGACAAAGTGATCGATTCAATTTCATTTGTAAACGATTTTAACAGCATAAAACTGTAAAATTAAGCATAACATGATACAATAAAATTTTTATCAGTTGAGTATAAAATTTCTTACTTTCAACTGACAAACCATTAATTAAAGCTAATTCCCCCATCCTATTCAAAATAATACTCACTCAGGCATTTTGAAAAAAAAATTAATAGTGCGAGAAATAAGGAAAATATATGGAATGCATTTTATTTTGAAAAATTATTAATACACTCTTTTCATACCCTATATACTGAAATAATGAATAATCCAAATAGAGAAATTATACTTAAAAGTGCCTCTCGCCCATAACTATGCTTCATAACTAAACTCCTTTTTTTAAGAATATATTTTTTTTCATAAACCAAATTTCTTATAAACCAGCAAATTAAAACAATATCTGAATAATTCAAAGATCGGAATCAAAAGAATATTTGAATAAAAGAGGCGAGAAATAACTTTAAAAATCACTTACCTCCATAGCCATAGGTAATAAAGTATTGTAATATTGTCATGAACATAAAAGATATATATACACAACTCAAAACTAAAAGAAAAAAAAATTAATTAGAAAGCAGATGTTTCTTCTGTTTTCCCAGAATTCCATATTGTTTCTGACTGATTGAATGACAGACGATTTTTCTGTGATCAATCCCACTAAACTCCTTTTTTTAAGAATAATTTTTTTTTCATAAACCAAACTTCTTATAAAGCAGCAAATTAAAGCAATATCTGAATAATTCAAAGATCTGAATCAAAGAATATTTGAATAAGAGGGATGAGAAATAACTTTACAAATCCTTTATCTCCATAACCGTAGGTGTTAAAGTATTGTAATATTGTCACGAAAATAAAATAAATATATAATTAACTCCAGACTAAAAGAAGAAACATTGATTGGGTGGAGATGTTTCTTCTGTCTTCCTAGAATTCCTTAGTGTTTCTATCTGATTGAATGACAGACGATTTTTCTGTGATCCTATAATTCCTTATTAATTCTAAAACTTGATATTCATTTTTATTTATTCTATAGTTTTTTTTCTTTTTGTGTTATTATTATTTTAATTTTCTAAAATAAAATTATTTATACGCCATCTTTCTGCTTATATCTGCATGACCATATCAAGCATTAAAATCAAAAATAATCAGCCATTTCAACATAAATTGATACTGGCTACCGAAAATTCATATATTTGTTTCTTTCAATGTCAGCACTACCTTTTCAGGAATAAATCGAAACTTGCCTTGAAAACTGTCGTTCCCATTTATTTATCAGAAATGCAATTTAAGCATAAAAAGCGTTTCATCCTGTTCAGCCTTGTCTGAAAAGTGCAAAGTCATCATTAATTGAGATGGCATTGTGCATAAAGCTTTATTTTGACCTTGATAGGGCGCTTTTCATAATGTAACGACCAGGAAGAGTGAAGTGTCGTTGCTAATTTCAGACAATGGATTTCGTACCTCATTCATATTTTCAGACGATGGATGTTTGAGGAAAAGTCATGTCAGAGAGATAAAATTACCTTCTTTGAAAACAGGAATTCTTCTGTTACATTCTTTGTGCACGAATTATTACCACCCGTTTTATTTTATTTTATTTATTTTTTTTACACCCATTCATAACTCTCAGCTTCTTTACCTGTTTTTAAGGAAAATTCAAAGTGTCTGAAACGTCACGATTGACATCATCAGAAAGTGGAAAAGAAATGGAATTATTCAAGATAACTAGATGAGAATTTTGAAGGACAACAAATTTTAATGCAATATAACATTTATAACTTAAGTGAAATTCAGTCAAAGACTTATTTGAATTTTTAAAAAATCTGCTTTTTTCTTTAATTTCGAACTCTACATGTCGGGCATTTTCTTGTTTCGAAGTTCTGATCACAATTAAAATGCATATATTCTCATGAATTATGTAAATAAAGTTTAGATGTATTCGGTTTTAGTAGATAAGTATATACTGAGCAGAAGCAGAAAAGATAAAAAAAAAAGATTTAAAAGCGAAATCTGATTTATTTTGCATAAGATAAAAAAGAAGAAGAAAAGCATTTTTTTTTTTAAATATAATGATCGCATTTTCATTCGATTTTCGGGCATTCGCGGAAGAGCTCTGAATTCAACCTTATTTATTATTAGCATCTTTGGCGACCAGGTGTCTCACCGGAAATAATGATTGTGTTTGTTTTCAATAAACTGTCTTATGCATAAACAGATATCTATGACACAATTTTAAACATCAGATTGTGACATATATTAAAGCTGTATAATTTAATAGCTTTACACCTGTTCAATTCAATATGTGCACGAATTATCCAAACGGAGCCAAATCCATGACATCATGGCTCTTTTTAAAACGTAAATGTCCATTTTCTCTATTTTCTATATTGTCGAGATACTTTAATTTTGCTTCCTTATGTCTCAAAAACTACCCAGATATTACTCAGAATCTTTTCCTATATGCTGTTGGGATTAAATGATCATGAAACAAAAAAAGCCGTTTGATTATCAGCTTAACAATGAAATTTATTTTCCGAACTAAAGTAAAATTCTTTAAAAAGTTAAAAATTTAGGAATCATTTACATGACAATTAAACCGGCATTATTAAAAATATAATTAAAATCAATTTTCCATAATAAGTTTTTTTAAAAAAAATCACTCTTAGGTACACATTTTCAAGTATATTTAGGAGTTTCCTCATTTCAAAGCACATCTATGAAAAATTCGGTAACTTTAGGTTAGATGATCTATTCTATAGATCACCAAAACACACACAATTTTTTTTTTTGAAATACAGAATAGTATTCATTTTTATTATAAGTATATGGGATGTATCAATATAAAATTGAATAATTAATTCAACTGAAACGAAAATTGAGCTAATATATACTAATTTTGAGGTTGACTCCTCATTCCTCCCATTTTATTAGTACCGGGCAGTTTAATCTATACCTGTGATACTTTATTAAAAAGCTCTCTTTAGTTACATACTATTGCACCTTCTTTTATCCTATAAATCTGAAAAATTAGAGGTGGAAATGACAGACAGAGCAATTTTTTTTCTGAACCTTCCAATGAAATATTGTTGATAAGAAATAGTTCAAAAATATTTTATTAATCTTACTTTGAAGACAAAATTCAGTTTTAGTTCATACATTGCTATATATTCATAAAGAAGTTTAAAATTCAGGTTCTTCATAACTCCTCTGTCTTCATAATTATGAGTAGTTTATTATAAGCTTAAATTTTGGATTTTTAATCTTGTCCAAGGAAATGCAACACTTAATGTCTCTTACATAAGAAGTGAGAATAGCTTACTAATCTAAAACAGACAAAAGAAATCTTCTTTCCCCTTCCGGTGTCGACACGAATAAGGTAATAATGTAGGTGATACGTAATGATTTCCCTGATTCTGCTATTAGTAAATGAGAATTAGTAATGATATAGATGCATTTATTCTCCTCATTATGCTACATGTAAATGAAAATTGGCATTATTTAATTAGCCTCTAAAATGGTAATCTTAAATTTTCTTGACTAAGCTAAAAAAAGCCATGCCTAAAATAAGTCAGAAAATATTGCACATTTGACAATCACAGAAAATGTTTTTCTCCTAATATGGTTTAAATGAACTATAATTAAGATGAAAACGCATGGTGTGTGAGTATGTGATGTAATTTTGTTAAAGGCTTATATAAAATTCTCCAATTAATAGCATAATACCTAAAATCAATCCTTTAGACAATAATCTTATGCATGTGGTCCAATCATCAAATTACAAATGCTATACAAATATATTATCTAACCTGTTTAAAAACTTCTTAAAATTTTATTTCACAATATTACTAAGAATTAAATACTTCTGAGCATCTCCTTTATCTGAAATATTCTATCTCTGTATATTTTCTGTCTGTTTTTAAATACTTCTTATCACCCCCCCCCTTTTTTTTTTTGAAATTTTCAATCTCTGTATATCTTTTTTTTTTTAAAGATACGAGACAGTTATTAATTTTCAATAAAGGCTTAATGTGTTGGAAATCATTTCAATACAGGCCCTAGTCATTGCAAAAAATTATAATGAATGTACATTTTTTTCCTAGAGGATTCGGCGATTCCACTTACATTTCTCCAACAGCTCAGACCCTGGAGGAGGATGCTACAGCCATGTACCACTGGCTTCTGAAGCGCGTCCCTGCTTCCAGAATCATTGTTTGGGGACATTCCATGGGTTCAGGAATCGCTGTTCGACTGGGCCAAGCTTTGGCTAAAGATAACACCAACAACCCCTTCGCAATAGTTCTGGAAGCCCCCTTCACCAGCATAGCAGACGCCACACGCACTTTTCCTTTGTCTTTCTTTCACAGACGAATGCCTTTGTTTGAAATGTTCTGTTCTGAAAGAACTCGACACCCGGACACCAATCTTAACAGCGACGAGCGAGTCGGGGACATCACAGCCCCTATCCTTATTCTTCACTCTGCAGATGATAGCATGGTGTGGTCGGAACAAGGAAAGAGATTATGGGAAAAGGCTGTCGAGGCCAGATCCCCTCACTTACTTAAGCCCGTCTTTGTGGAACTGGATGGAAGGTTTGGCTGTGGGCACAGAAACATCCACAAAGCCCCTAACTTGCCTTCAGAAATCATGAGCTTCATGAGAAGTGTTAAGCAGCATAATGAAACTATGCGAAGGAATCAATAAAAGATCATTTTAAGCAAAAATTGTCAATATATATTTTTTAGCAATGGCTTTATGTTCTAACAAATTCTCGGATCCATATGAAGTATATCAACCAATTAAATTTCATAAGCTGAATCCTCATAGATGGACGAATAAGACTGCCATTAATATTTACATTCATACTACTTTAAAAAAATGCAGAAAATTTGCAATGTCTAAAATTCTTTTTGAATCTTCTCATTATGGTACATAATAATTCATTACTGTTACATCTAGCATCCATGAAAGGAAATTCTTGAACTTTAACATTACACTGTGTGCACATATTCTTTGCTCAATTAAAATTCTATCTAATAAGAAATAATAAGTTTAATTTCTTTTATTTATATTTAATGTTAAGTTTAACAAATATAGACTTCCGAGTGAAATTTCAACTGTTGACATTATATTACTTTGAACCATATTCAAAGAGGACCATTTTTGGACAACTTTCATTTTAGGAGAAATAGTGATTCAACTGAGGAAAAAATAAGATATTTTATAATAAATTTATGAATTATACAATTTTATTCTCGGCAAATAATGACACGCGATAACTATTTAAATTGATACACATTTTAAATTACAAATGAAGCACTGTCACATTAGACTCGCGATATAGCGCAGATTTTGACTGCAACAACAACTATCGTGGCTCAATTAGTTTGAACATATGAATCAGAGTTTAATAAAAGATAAACTTCGTTCCTCACAGTTAATTAAAACTTTACAATGTAAAGGTTCTCTTTATTTAGAGATTTTGAAGAAAATGTACCACTGAAAATTACAAATATACGTCTAAAATCCATCCAAAATATACCCATTGGAGCACAACATAAAGGACGGAGAAGACGTTTTTGCCACTTAGAAAACAGAGAAGAGAATTACCAGGAAATGCAGAAGTGTCTGATTCTTTAATATTTTCATAAGAAACAGAGTAACGTATTAATTAAAAAAGCATGAGGGTCAAGCCATAAATTTTCCATGTTGAATCTGCGACTAAAGAAAAGTTGGAAATATTGAGAATCAATGAGAAAAAGATGAATGTCGATGAAAATAAATCTTGTTTCTGTTTTTGATGGAATACATCGAACTTGCTAGTGCTTAATTAAGCAAGTATTCTTTCATTGATCAGGCATTTTGACAAGACTCAGCAATTTGTTCGACAGTCACAGATGATATCTACTTCAATATCGGTGCAAATTTCTACCGATGTTTACAGAGGTATAGTTTCTCTCCGCTGAAATGTTCTAGTTAATTTCCAGAAACTGCAGATTAAAAATTTTTATGTGAAATGTCTGTAAATCATGAAGATGGATAATCACTGCTTATAGCTTGAATTTTCTGTTCGTGAAAGAATATTGTTATGTGATTCATCAATTGTAATTCAATGATAAAAAAAAATTATCTTTACATTTCAGAATTACTGCTCATCCAGTTCTGCTGTTCTCATGTTTTGTAAATGACCAGTGGTGCCTGAAATCAATCTGACTACATTAGTTACCTTCAACAAATCTGGCACATTTTTTATAGTTTCAAAGTATAACCAAGACCAATCTTAAATATTGTAAGAATAAAATTATGCTTCCAAAGAAGAGAAAAAGAAAAATTTGTATGAACGCTGCCAACAAACCTGTGGTTGTAATTTTCGTATACTTCTATATATTGTAAAATTCCCAAAAACATTTCTGAAATGCATCTCTAGTAGCACACAAATACTGTACAATACTGTATGACATTGATTAATATTGTATAATATTGTGTAATATTGATTAATATTATATAATATCGCACAATATTGTGCAACAGGCTGTACTACCTGGAATATTAAAGACATTCTCAAGAACATCAGAATATTTCTTCTAGGAAGATCTAGGATCATGATTTTAAATTGTAAATTGAACGAAATGTAAAAGTTGATTTATTCTAATATCCGACCAAATAAAAATAATAATTTTATTCGAAACCCATCTTCTAATCTATTCAAATTGTAGTAATCATGCTTAGTTATCATAATTTTTTTCTCTATTAATCTTTACCAAGTAAAGTGTGCCATCTCAACCTTTTTGTTTCGATAAGTGCTAATTTATGAAATTTCCGATTATTACAAGCATTAGTTTAATATATAATAATTATTATTTATATACAAAGCATAGCATTTTCCGAATTAGTTATCAACTAAAAAAAATTTCTTGCCATGTGGCAAAAATATTTTGATGTTTTTAATTGAGATAGAAAAACAATTTTTGACTAAGGTTTTCGATATAAAGAAATTGTTTGATTTATAATAACTAATATATTAACTAATATATACATAACTAATATATATTTGACGAAATGAAACATTTCACTTTTATTGTAGATCACTTATTCTCTGGTCTGCTCAAAATGCTGAGTTAAGTCCCATCATGATACTATTAAAAACATTACGGTCTGAGTTATCCATCTTCTAACTTTCACGTTGCTGTCACTTCACTTTCTTATTTTTCACTATTCAAATAATAAACAGAATATTTTTTCCTTCTTTTCAAACAATGGAAAAAAATTATGCGATTAAATATTTAATGATACAATGAAAAAGATTTGAATTTCAAGATAGAAATATACAATATACTGTTAAAAATATGTAAAAAAAAAAAGTTTTTCAAAATTCAGAAAAAAAATTGCACAACACTTAAACTGATATAATTAAAAAAGATGAGTTTTAAAATGGTGTAAAAATCAGTTTTGTACAATAGTATTTTCAGGAGTTATAATAAGAAAATTTCAAAATCTAGCTAAACTTGTAATTATTAAAATTCCAAATGTATATTTAAAAAAAAAATCACTCGAAGGGTCATATTTTTACTCTTCAAAGTATATCTGCCCCAAATTTGGCGGTTCCAGATGAAACGATTTGTACTTAAGGGTGCGGACGGCATCCTGGCATAGGGACAGCGCGTCTTCCCTGTGATCTGGGCGTCCCGGTTCGGGCATGGTTGTTCTTCATCTGTGTTCTATCTGTGACGAGCGTGAATGTGCCCCCCCCCCCTGTAAAAAGGGGTTGTGCAAGCGAATGTGATGCATGAGTAGCTAAGACGTACTCTTTGCCCTAGAAGGCACTACTGAAAACAAGACACACTCTCTCGGCTTACAATCGCTGACTTCGTCAGCGGGCTTGTCTATGACAAATGCCATAAGAAAAAACAACTTTAGAGTGACAACGTATACAATCTTCTTTATTATTAGTGGAAACTCAGATAATCACAGAGTCATTTTCAAATATTGTTTTAGGGGAATCCAGCATTTATTCAAAAAGCTGTACAGTTCATTACATATTTAAACAAATGAGTTATGAAATCTTAGCATATATCATATAAAAAATCATACAAATCATAAAAAATCCAGGAAGTCATCATGGTGTTCCTCAAATGTAATAAAAATATCCAGATAGGCCTCTTCTCAACTGTATCGATGTCATAAGAATGTCAGTTATAATCTGTGATTAAAAAAAGAATACATCTGCCTAATCGTGTACTTATTGCACAACAAAGTGATAAGACGTCACACTTAAGATATAATATTACATCACAAGAATTAACATTTTTTTCTTCTGAATCTTCGGTTATTATCACAATATTTAATGTTCCCAGCAATGAAAGGATCACTTTTGCAAAGTATATCGAAATGAGCTCAAAAATTATTGGCTCGATGTAGTATTATTTGAGTTAAATAATTAAAGTACATTAGAATTATTTAGAAATAAAGGTGATAATCATTATTCTAAATAGAATTCTAATGTACGTTAGGATTCTATATAGAATAATGATTATTACTTCTATTTCTCAATAGAATTCTAATAAAGATAAATCATTTACTCATTGATTTATCTTTATCTGCTCATTGATAAAGATAAATCACTGAGTAAGTATAACACATTAAATTATTACTTTACTCATTGAGAACGAGTCTTTTCAAGCATAAAGTACTTCTCCTCTTAAAATTGTATCGTCTATTTTGCTTTTATTTGATTTAAAAAGTGCTTTGAAGAAATGTGCAGAAAGTGTGAAGTTTAGAAACCCGTTTCAGAAAAGTTTCGAAGGTTTTGGCGAAGTAGTTCAGTTGGAAAGAATAATTATTCCCGCCACTTTTCTCTTTACAGAATTCCTGGGAAGTTTTCCAAATACTACTTTTACTTTTTTTAAAACTTTTGAATGCATATCGGAATTTTCAGAATTTATTTATTAAACTTTTAAACTATAAGAAAAACTCTTTTCTTTTCTAAATGCTATGTTTGCTCTTAAAATGACTGACTGCCAAAATACCAGTGCAATTTTTAATTTTTATCTTTTTTTTTATCATAACATATACAAGTGCAATTTTTAATTTTTATCTTTTTTTTATCATAACATATACATTTGACATCAAAATGTTTGTATGCTGACATGTTTTTATAAATTGCAACATACATGATAAAAAAATTTGTTCAAAACTCTACAGAGCAAAATTTTTGAACCTAGAGCTACCAAACTTGATCTATATTTACTTTTTAATTAGTAAGTGTTTATCTAGAAATATTTTTTAACAATTTTAATCAGATTTTTGATTAAAATTAAAACAAAATTTAATATTCTTTTTCTAGTAATTCGGAGCATGTTATTATGCAAAATAACATTTAAGCGCTTTTTTAAAATAAAAAAAAACTTTTCAGTAATACCAGTCTTATTTTCATACAATTTTTGTTAGATTTTTATAAGTTTTAAAAAATTATTTTAAATTAGGTTTTATGAAGATATTTCCCACTGCTTTCGTTACTGGATTTATATTTTCTCACAGTACGACATTATCAAAAATATTTTTTGTATGCATGTTATACTTGCTATATAATTAAGAGTAAATTTTAAAAATAAATTGGCATAGACGAATCAAGCCTAAATTCTACGTTGTTTTGGTCCAAAGGTTCGAATATTCACTGAATTTTTTTAAATATGTTTTCATCATTGGTCTAATGCACCTTCATACATGCGATTGATTTCGGAATTAATGCTATTTTACTTCAAATGCTAATGAAGTAAGCAATCAAAAATATTTTTGCTCTTCTCATATAAAACACCTCATACTCATAATTATTTTGACCACTGTGCGGTTGATGAGACTAATGTTGGAAAGATTTTATTAACATCAAAATACTTACAGAAATTTATACTTGTACATTTCATAGTTTTATATATTTCTCTGTCAGACTACGATTCCATGATTATGATTATTTTATACGTATGATAGTAACACTAACAAATTAATAAATATTAAAAATTATATAAATATGTTCTTTGTATTTTTTTCACACTTTCTTATACACGTTTTAAACAAGGAAATCATAATCATTCTAGATTCTTCCTGAAAAAGATAGAATCCTCTAAATCTCAATTCCTTTGTTATATATGTATACTATACAGGTAGAACACTCTAATAGTTGTGAAATATCTGATTTCATACTGTTAAAACTTTATATACGCTTATACATCGAAAAATGCTTTAAATGGTGTAGGAAACAATAATTTATGTTGTATCAATTAACAAACGGGCTGCTTAAAAAAATTACAATGCCTAATTTTTTATACAATCTTTCACTTCTATTAGTCATATTTAATAAAATATTCTTGATACAATAACATTTAAAAAATCCCATTCTATAAACTGACTAATAAAAATAACAACTGAAAAATAGATTAAAGTTTAGTTTAGTTTTGACAATGTTCCATTTTAAAGCAACACTAGGGCTATTTTGGGATGGACCAAGTAAGGTTTAACAGCGGTCAGATGACAAGGACGACAATTGATGGGGCAGTTGTCGTCCTCGTCATCATCAATTTTTCGTTCAGTTAAATTTACTGGATTGGTATAGCACGATTGCTTTCCAAAAGTGAAAAATACTGATTGGAAAATTGCAGAATTCTCCGTTATACTTATCTTCAATTCTTCTGCAGTTTTGCTTATTATTTGCATTCTTTTGCAGTTTTAATTATTATTTGTCCTAACTTGTTAAAATCTGAAAAGATGGCAGAAATTTTTTCCCATTTATTATTTTACTGCAAATATATAAATACTATTTAATACTTGAACCAAAATATTAAAAAATGCTTCTAAAACCACTAAGCCCACAGAAAAATAGAATTTATGAAATGTATTGGTTAATAATAAATCTATTTATTTCTATGATTTTAATATGTTTCTATACTTAGTGTGTTTATAAGCGAGAGAACAAAACTTATTCAAATATTCTTTCTCTGTATTACAGAGTGAATAAGCATTTTGTATTAATTTTGTCATCTGAATTTTGTATAATTATGTCATCTGAAACAAAATGCATATAATTCATAGGAAGCAAAAATTGTAGCAGAAGAAGTTCATCTTTTATCATATATTTGACTACAGTCAATTTTTAAAATTATGTTATAGGAATACGAAGCATAAATGTGAACGTTTGAAATATTTATTAATACTAAATAGTAGACAAACAACTTGAGTGATATTAATTGAATTATGAAATTTGAAAACCCCATTCATATAAAACTCGAGAAAGAGAAGAAATAAGAAGTATGCTGATTCATATGTATATGGAAGGTTTCTAGAAAAACTATCAAGAAAGAAATAACAAGGAAAGACAAAATGATATCACATGCTCACAACATCTTATATAAAAAGAAAGTCAACTTATCCTAAAAATAAATAAATAAAATAATGAAAATTGTAACAATAATAAATAAATAAGAAGTAAATGATTTACATTTTAGTATATCTATGATCAATATTCTAATCGACAGATGTTCTATAAACACTAGAAGAAAACCCTCTTTTTAGACCAGAAATTTTTTATTCTGACAACTAGGTCATTTCTGAAAAATCTATCAGCAATCGTATGGCTGGAATAAAGAAAGGAATTTATTTCGTTGAGTAAGGAGTGAATATTGCTGTGATAGTTTATTAAGCAAATATTGTAAAATATAGTAGTAACGACTCAGTATATGAAGAATCCCACTCACTAAGACCCACTATCATCGCATGTATCATTTAAAGTGCGCAAACAGTTTCTTCTCTTGGCTATAATGTTTCGCTGTGTCCAATTTGCATTAAAATCTTTAACCGTGGAATATGAATGTCCAGATTTTATATTAAAACATATTTTGATGAAAAAGCCGAATGCTGCTTTCTTATATTTCACCATCCATAACTGCCTTCCTTTATTTACAGTAAAATTGGTATGACATGTACTATGAAGTAAAGAAGTAAAACTATCTATAAGGTCATTAGAGCGTTCATAAGTGAGAGGAATGAAGGTAATAACTTAGTGATAGAACTTCAACCAAATCATGATAAAATTTTCATGTACAATGTATGTATTGGCAGGAGAAGTTTAAGAAGAAGTTAAGGAGAAGAATCTATTCTCTTCTAAATATGGGCCTAAATCCTCAAAAAGCAACGAACAGTTTTCAGCTTTCCCCGTCTATGAAGTTAGATTTAGTTGCTTAATTTGTTATTTATTGTTAGTTGAAGTATGTTTATTAATTTATTGTTAGTAATTTGATATTTTATTGTTAGTAATATGTGATGTTTTTAATTACATTAACACTATAGATTGAAGCAATTCTAAAGCTATTTTGGGACGGATTTTATAACTCTGAACCGTAATCAGATAATAAAGAAAACACCTAAATGGACATTTCCTCTCCGAGCTGCCATTCCAGCGGATTTAGCATGCACCAAGGCCGTTTATACGAGGATTTTTCAGAGGAATCCATTTTCGAACCAGAAATCCTCCTAAACCCTAGATTAAACATCAGGCCACCTAGGCCTGGCATGAAAATTGGACGCTTCAAATGGGAATCTTCTTTAT
Source organism: Argiope aurantia (assembly GCA_026543865.1). Taxonomy (NCBI): domain Eukaryota; kingdom Metazoa; phylum Arthropoda; class Arachnida; order Araneae; family Araneidae; genus Argiope; species Argiope aurantia. Next base: position 249,111 of record JAPMOR010092620.1, read on the forward strand.
GTCTTTTTTAAAGTTAAATATGAATTCTGTGAATAGTTTTGAAGATATATTAATGACTAGCCGCCTTTGGCAACCAGCCGGTTCGCCAATCTTAATGCACGTTAAAATTTTAATAATTAAATATTTTATGGAATTCCTATTTTAATAGCTTCTTCATCAAAATATTTTTAAACTTCAAATTTTGAGTCATATAATTCATTTATAATATTATAAAGGCCTTCAGTCATAATGTAATATGTATCTATCTAATTTTCTGTTAGTTCCAGTAGAATTTATGCTTTAAATTAAAGTGGAAATGATTAAACTGCAATAAATATAATAATAATAATAATAATATATATATATATATATATATATATTTACTGAAACGAAGCATTTCTTTTAAATATGTGTAATGAAAACAGAGTCGCTGAGTATTTCAACCTTATGGGCACTAAAGAATATTTTTCTTAATTTATATAATATCTCAAGGAGTTTTCAACAAAATTTTCTGAGATTCATCATGAACAGATCAATTAATTAACAATGTAGTTTTAAATGCATGAAACTCTAAGAAAATAAACAGAATCGTTTGAAATAATCTGTTGAAAACATTTTAAGCCTTCAAAACCAAGTCCGTATCCGTTGAAAATAGTTGTCAACAATCAGAATACAATGCGCATGCGTGAATTTTCTACTTCAGTTGGGGTAACGCTATTCAGATAAGAGATTTTTAATTCTGTTTTATTTTAATTCAAAGGCACTTCAGAATGAATCTGAAAGGTCGATTAATTAACAATGTTTAATTTTAAATGCATCAAACATTAAGATTACAGTATTAAGAGAGAGAAAATGCAACATTCACAAGGTAGAAATTTTCTTGAACAATATTTCATAAACGGATCATTCGTCTTACAAATGCCAAAATGATTTTTTTTTAATCCATTGCACTTTTTGTATAAAAGGTCTTGAAAACGTTTGACTTGAGGCTTAAAAGGACTTGAGGACGTTTCAAAACGTAAAAATTTAAATAACATGCACAGTATCTTTAATCACCTGACTTTGTCACTGCATGCATTGACCCCATTTAAGTAATTATGATGCCATGTTTTGAGAACATTATTTTACAGATATAGACCATTTGAATTTACAAACTCAAAAATACTCAGAAATGTAATACAAGATTAAGTTTTTTGAGAATTTTCAAATCATTGTAAATATGTATATTTTGGATACTTTGTTATTGCGAAATACTGAAATAAAATGAATAGTTTCTATAATTATTTTGGTTGATTACTATTTCTTTCAGAAATTAAAGTATTATTTTTCTCAAAAAAAAAAAAAAAAAAAACCCCAACAACTTTGAACTGTAGCACTGTAGTATAAGACTTTAAAAGTTATCTACATGAATACGAGTGAAGTTTATAAACTGCATGGTTGCGTCTGCATGCAAATCCAATTTTTTGAGCAAATTTTTCCTTCAAATCTTTTTTATAAATTTTAAGAAGAATTAAGATGGTTTAAATGAATGTTCCGTAACAATTCATTTAATAATTAATTCTTTATTAAAAACTTCATTTCCATGCATAAAATATGTTTTATCATTGGTGATAATATTTTAATATTCGTATTGCATGAAAAGGTTACAGATATTTTAAATAATTTTATTTATTTTGCTTCCGAATTATCATTTGCAAAATTAATTAATTGTTGCTTCATTTTTAAAAAATTATTTGTAACATATGGGAGATTTATTAGTTCAGTGATTTTTTAAAATCATTTAGTAAATGCAGTAAAGTTCTGAAAAGCGAAAATCTTAAAATATTTTTTGGTACAACGATATTCTTTTTTATAATGAAAAGGAACTATGTCGCAAATGATAAAAAAAATTCTATGTATTATAGCATTTTGCACTGGAGGGTTTTTATACTAGTCACCTTTGATGATCATCCAGTTCGCCAGAGATATTGGGTATCACAAATTTCAGTTGAAGCGTTTAGATATAATTTCATGTCCATGATACTGTGAAAATGCCAGGTATAAAAGATGTGTTAACTTTAACTATCTTACATTTGTGTCGCTCACTGTAAACATGTAACTTTCAAATGGTGACCAATCCCATAACATCATGTTAAAAATGTAAATATTCATCTATCTTTTAAATATCGTAAAACATAAGTATCCATCTATCTTCTAAATTTCGTAAAACGTAAATATCCATCCATCTAAAAAACGTAAATATCCATATCGATTCTCTTCTAATTTCATGGTGTTGTAACTTCACCCTTTTTTTTTACCTGCCTCATAAACTGCACAGATATTAAAACAAAATCCTTCTTCATCAGATTTAAACAATGGAAAATAAATCATTTAATCAGATATACTTGAAAAGAGATACTAATTCAGATAACTTTGAAAACGGTGTGAACTCCAGGGCAACAATATAATCTATTGTCGGAAATTAGACAAAAATATTTTTAAAAAATTGCCAAAATTCTGAAAACATTGGCAAGACCATAAAATTAATTTATTAAAAAACGATTTTTAAAATTTTGAAACAGCGTGTAAAATTTATTTTTGTGCAATAATAGCGAATATCGTGGAAAAAAACCAAAAAATTCGCTTAGCTTTTAATTAATTTGAAATCTAATTTCAATTTCAAAAAACTTGCTCCGAGGTGCTCATTCCCACCTTCCAAGAGATATATGTGATGGAAACCGTAGGTCAAAGATCTGAACCGTAGAGCGCCAATTCACATACACACAGATTCATCTTTATTATTAGAAGAGATATTTTTACAAAATGAGTTTATTTATACTTTGGTACTCCATCTAATTATAAATATACTTTTTCCTTCTCTAAAATGACTTCTAGACCACCAAACCACCAAAATATGGTTGAATATGAGACAATTAAAATGTTTCTTATTGTTACATCGATACCTCTTAATTATATACATTGGCTAGAAATAAAAATTCTAACGACAAGAAGCAGTTAAGCTAGATGAACGAAATTCAGAAAGGACGTTTGCCTATATGAAAGCTGACGTCTATTCACGGTTCACTCTAGATCACCATGAATAGAAAAACTTCATGATCGTTATTTAACCACTAGGTTGAGCGTTGCGATTTATATTTGAATCAAGAATGCCTTTAAGAAGAAGAAGGCAGTATCAACAATTTACTGAGTTTGGACGGGATTGTATAATAGAGCTCCGAAGATATTTTCTTTTTGAGATATTGCAGAAACATTTAGTAGGAATATACCACTAAGCATGCTTATTGGCAGCAGTGATCATTAAATGGTACTTATGAAGTCTAGTTATATGGTGACTAGGGTCCTTTCGTATTCGGCCACTACTAGGAGAGAATGCCACCATATTCGCAGCATGGTTTTACTGCATAGTTTTGCATTTGCAGCAGAAGTTCGAGCTTCTTTTGCTTCAGACTGACAAATCGAATGATATTATCATTTTATTAGATAATAAGAAAATGTTATTTTCTTGAAAGGGATCCAAAAAATAATTAAAATCAAAATTCCAGAGTAATTATAAACAAATTTTTTTAACCCATTTTTTCGATAAAATGTTGAGGAAAAGCTCCCAGCCAAATGCCCTATAAGGTTCGAACTACCAATACCAATCATACGCATATGATGTCAAGCTATAGTTCTCTGGAAAGCGAAAGGGAGAACTGTTATCGTTTCATAAGAAGTTTCCTGTTGTTGTTAGTTGTGTATTGGTTAAAAGAAGACCAGCCGATCTCTTCGAATCAAACCGTCTATGGTATAGAGACACTGGACGTACTTCAAATGTTGTGTTCTGGGATAAATTTTCTTCGACAGTAGGAAAACTATCATTGTTATCCCATTCATCTGTAAGGTTGTGGATACAGTGAAATATGTCCGTCAGGGTGGGGATCGAACCAGTTTATAGTCATTTTCGACCACTATACCAGAGAGTATTTTTCAAAAGAATAATGCTCCTCTTCATATTGCTGTAGTCTCCCTTTATGTTCTATAGAGTGTAACAAGCTGCCTAGGCTCGCGTGATCGCCAGATCTTTCTCCCATCAAGGACATATGGGGCAGACCTGGAGGATAAATTCATTATCATCAGTCACCTACACCAAAAGTGATTGTTGCTGATTTAATTGGACAAATCCAACATGCATAGAACTTCAAAAACACCTGTAAAAACATAATGAATAAGCATTTGCATACCCATCTTCAAATCCATGGCGACAACAGCAGTTACTAATATACCACTGTCTCACATTTGAAATTATTGTTTAACTCATATTTTAAACTGCGATCTTGTAATTTTATTGAAATAAGCGTGTTAAGCGAATGCTTTACCTAAAATTTATTCTTCTTAACTAATTTCTTCCTGGTATTGGAATTCCATTTTTCTCGAATGTAAATATCTGCTGACTCATTACTCTTCTTTTATTAAACTCAAATTTTGGAGGAAAAATAAATTTATTTAAATCACATCTCACCTCTCTTCAGATCGGTGTATAGATCAGTGTTACATCAAGCTCTCTTCAATTTATGGCGGATCGGAGTGGCCTTAGATCCCTCTCCCTTCCCCTACACAAACATGCATGAAAAAAAAAAAATTCTGAACAGATACTCCTTTGAGTAATAACAGAAGTTCAACACCCTATTTTCGCGTCACGAAGAGGGTATAAGGTAGAAAAGCAAATCCCCCTTTGCTTAAATCGTGAATCATCGGCAAATAATGAGTCACCATGGAGCAGCACCCCTTCCCCTCTCAACACTACAAGAGAAAGGTCTGGCAGACTGGAGACCTTCATCCGACTCTTCCGCTCTAAGGCCCTAATTAAAGCAAATAAAATCTAGTGTGAAAGCAGAAAGTTTCCATCTTGCAATATCTGCGTTGACTCATCTCTACTGATATACAACCTCGTGCCCTTTATTAAAGACAATAATTTCATACTTGATTTATAAGTAATTCAAGAAATGAAATTATGAATAAAATTTAGATATTTTTTGAAAGAAAAAATTAAAGATAAAGAGGAGCAAATAATAATAAAAGTATATGCAGGCACGAAATAGGAAAGTATAATGAGGATAAATAAATATTGGAGTAATATAATATGTGAATAAGAAAAGTGCAATAATAAATAAGTTATAATAGGATTAAAGAATATAAATTAATGAAACCAACATTAAATATATAAATAAAAGTAAACAATAAATAAGAAAAATACAAAGGAATGTAGTAAAACACATGAAGTTACAAAGTTTAGCAAATTGTTAAAATTTAAGAATGCAGGAGAGCTCATGAAAGTTTAATTCACATCACGAGTAACGAATCAAAGTCTACTAGTCATAATCGTTTGTTCACGAATTCAACGAAAGACTGGGATTTTATTGTAACTTTAAGCTCTTTATTGTACCTAGAATATCGTTAAAAATTTCTTTATTTTACATTAAGCGATTGAAACGAAAAATACTGATCTTGCAGCTGAAATAATTTTAATATCATCAATTTAGAAATCTGTTGTGTGCTTCTAAAAGTGTGACAATTTCTGTCATGAAAACTATTTGTATTCGAAAAGATGAAATGTCTTCAATTTTTTCTTTCATTTTTGTGGGGAACCTAAGTTTATCCAACTTTATTGTCTGTTTAGGATCTATTTGTATAATATTGACAGTCTTGTAAATTTTCTTGAAATAAATACCAGTGAATTGACATTAGTTTTCACAGTTTGATGCTACAAGAGACTGTAAAATTTTAAATGTTATTGGGAACATTTTGATTTTGATTTCTTTCACAATATTACATTCTTCTTAGATTTTAATATCTAGAGGAGAATAACCACATAGAATTTATAGAGTTTCATTCAAAACGACTCTATAAATTTTGGTGATAGCTAACAGGAATGCTGTTGAAGCGTTTTTATAGATAATTTTACTATTGCAAATAATTTTTTTTTCAATCAAGGTGGAATATATAACTTCAACGATATTGGCTTTAAGAGCATTTTGTTTTATTTAACCGTCTGATCAATTCCATAACATTTACTGTTTTAATTTTCGCGCATACGAAGTAAAGGAAGAAGCATTGTAACCGTTCAAAAATTCAAACTCGAGGTTTGGACATATCTCCACATTTTAGACCTCCATGAGATCGAAGAACACATTTTTTGGAAAAATGTCCATCTGTCTGTGACAAGGATAACTTAAAAACGCTTTGATCTAGACGAATGAAATTTGGTATACCGTATTTACTTTTAATTTTAAAATTTCTATCAAATTTTGAGCAAAATCCGTTCAGAAGAAGTCTGTCAGTCCAGCTGTCCGAATATATGTTAACACAATAATTATAACACGAAGAGAACTAGATTGATAAAATTCTGTATACAGATTCAACATCCATTAACTTTTGAGCGAAATCCAATGAGACCATCTGTCGGTCCGTACTTTTAGAAACATGTAAACGCGATGACTCAAAAACACAGTGATTTAAATATATCAAATTTGTCATGGGTTTTTGTGACTACAAGTGTAGTTTTGTGTCAAATTCTTGTTTCAATCGGCTCTGGGAAAAAAAAAAACACGCATCTTAAATAAAACACAAATTCGTTTTTCGAATATTATTAACTACTTGCCAGGGATTAATTGCCAACAAACTCACCAAGGATCACACGATAGATTCAGTAAAAATGCTAAATTTACGTGAAAAGTAATATCGTACGCCAATGCATGTAAGGCGTTCTCTGGGATAACATCTTTATTAGAGAGTATGCGAGAAAATTTTTGGAAGACTACTTCCGTAGTTTCTTTTAATGAACTTCGTGTAGTAGATATGGGATAAATGTAATGTTTGGATCAATTATGATATCAAAATTTTTCATATTTTTAGCATATGCAATCTTGTTATCGTTTTCAAGTGTATCTCAGAAAAATGTGTGATGTCCTTTTTAAATTTTATTTCAGTGAATTTGGATCTGTTTGTAGTAAATTTTAAGTTGGTTTTATTTGCTGAATTTCCTAATTTTGATAAAACGTGTTAACTCAGTTCCAGAAAAAGAAAAAGGGGGGGGGGGGAACCACAGTCGCTTTTAAGAATACACATGCATAAGTCTGAATTTTAATTTTTATGTAAATATTGCCAATGTTAATTTTAAAGATTTCATTAATAATTAAGAGATAAAATGCCAACCCCGCGCACGAGCCTTGAAGAACGCCAATATTGTAATTCCATTTATGTAAATTGGATAAGATATAAGAAAGCGATTTATTAAATCAAAACTTTTACCTGGAATTCTGTATTATTGTATAATAATTCTGACGTCATTCCATCTAATGGAAATGAAGGCATTTTGAATCTGAATAGAAATTACGCAGAAGGTTTTATTTCATTTTTGGTTTTTCCATAAATTTCATCGCTGAATATAAAGCTGTAATTACGTTGAAATTCTTACGAAATTACTTAGAATTTTATTCCGTTCAAAATGAAACGTTAATCTATATGTGGTAAGTTTGTCTAAAACTTCTAGAAACGAGAAGAAAACAATTAGGACTATAAGAACTATAATTTTTCCGATCCTTACTTTCTTTAGGGATAAGGATAATTTCTGCAATATTCAAGATTTGGGGGAAAATATTTTCAAAATTTTTTATTGTTTTAGCGCACTATTGTTTGTCAGTAATGAAAAATTTCATCAGAATTTCAACAGTTCAGCCGTAATAACTTGATGTTCCAATCTTTTCATGTTATCAAACATTGCTTTACTTCTTCTAATGGAGACTTCGTCTGAAATTTGATTAGTTGCCCAATAGCTAGAAATCAGAGGAAATTACATCTTGAATTGATATTGTATGGTTTCTATGAATCATTTCAAAATTCCTTTCAGATTCTTTTTTTAAATCCTCAACAATATGTTTGACGATGCTTAGTGAATTCTTTTGAACAAATTTTTTCTACGAAACCTCTCAAAATACCTGCTTGCTCTATCATTTTTCTGTAGAATGCATGTTCTTTTTTAAAAATTATTTTTCTTCTATTTCTTTCTGTATCTCCAAAAATTCTTTGATACCTTGGGCGCTTTCTGCTTCACATAGTTTCCACCCAACCTTGCGTTTTTCCGAAACATTTATGGAGTTAAAGCTTAAGGAAGAAAAGTAGAAAAAGATATTTATCTTGCTTAGCAAACAACTTTATTAAGATTTAAAAGAATTTTGTGATTCACCTTCTCATCGAACCTTCACTACTGCAAACCTTCTACTGTGTAAACCCTCGCTAATTCCAAATCTTGGTTTTAATTTTTCTAGCTGAATTTGTGACTGATCGTGATTCTTTTCTCCTTAATTAATTTCAGATCATTTATCTTTCTGTCTTCAATTACTAAACCAGCAATTTCCTTTACTCACCCAGAATTTTCCTTATCTGTTTTACAAGGGCTGACAAGGATTTGACTTTCATTAGTGTGAAATTCCATGCCGTTAGTCCTCATTAAACAGTAATATTATAAATATTTCAAAATTTTGCTCACGAATTCGAAAGCATAAGAAAGACATAAGTGAAAGTTTACTGATAATTAATTAGAAAATGGAAGTTTTATTAATAAAACTGGAAATTATTTTCGTTTTCAGCGATGCCTTGTATGTCAGCAAATAATTCAATAATAATCGAAATAATTTTCAGTCTTTGTGTAATGATGAAATAATCTTTGTATAATGAACAATTTTTCTCTTATTAGCCATCTTCAGCGAACTGTTTGTTCGGCTCAGAATATTGTTTTTCTGACTATTAAAAAAAATGCATAAGTGCATAGAATTAAATTTCTGTTTTTGTTAGATAAGACTATATAAGGAAAATATTTACTTAATGAGAAATGACATCTAACTAAAAATGCATTATATTTTCATATTATCAAAATAAAACAAAGCCGGCGACCTGGCATAGAGGTAGCGCGTCTTCACCGTGATCTGAACGTCCTGATTCGGGCAGGATTGTTCTGTGTTCTATCTGTGAGGTATGTAAAGGAGCCCCCCTGTTAAAAAAGGTTGTGCAAGCGAATGTGTTTGTCATCTTTATATGAGCCAGAAGTCAGATTTCTGTCCTCGGGTGCTCAGGGGCTGTGCTCTCAGAAGCTACTGCACAAACTTGGTTTAAATAGCTGACAGTCGTCAGTGGGCTTGTAAAGTGCCATAAATAACAACAGCAAAATAAAACAAAGAATCGAAATAATAATTAAATCTCATTTATGTAGAATTTAATACCTCATTTGTCGAGTTGAGAAAATTGAAATTTGGTGGTTATATCATGTTTATAAGTTCATTTAAAAGATAAACTGTTTTTCAATAATGAATTTTGTGAACTGTTAAAATTTCTTCCTATTTTTAAAGCAAACAGTCTAATAGAAAATAATCTTGAATTTTAATAATGGCAAAATTATATTGAAACTAAAAATCTGTAATTATAAAGCAAAATGAAAAATGAACGTATTTTATGCAAAAAGAATCAATTTGTAGCTGGTGCTAGAAAATATTTTACTTTTAAAAATTCATTAAGTGAAATCTTTAGAACGAAAAAAACATTGCTAAATTATTCACAAACTGAAGCATTACTGACAAAAAAATAATACTAATGCAAAAATAATTAATCTACACATGGAGACAATATATATCATCAGTGGTATTATGAAAAAATAAAATTTAATTTTAGCGATATGAATTAAGAAAAATTTTATTATTTTGAGCTTTATTACATTAATATTCAATTATTCATTTTGAGTTTCATTACAATACTATTGTTGCAGATCATACACAAATATTTCGAAAAATTTACTGAATTTACGTAGAAATGTATCACAATTAAATTGGTAACAAAAGGTAGCATAATAAAAAAAAATTCTTAACAAAAGGTAATTTTTTAAATTTAAAATGGTCTCAATATAATTCTTGTGAGATAATTATTTCTGAAATCTCCCTTAACTTTTAATAATTAATTTTAAAAATCTCGCTGAACTTTTAATTATTTTATTTAATTATAATTGAAATTAATTTTTGCCGTGAAGAGTACACGTGCAAAATTGAATCAAATTAGAGCAAAAACTATAAATTTGCATTGAAAGATATACAAACATTTAACATTATAATATAAATATTTTAATTTTTTACAGATATTGTAAACATCTTCAAAAAAGTCTTTAAAATCCGGAAAAAAATTAATGAGTTTTAAAATGCGAATATTTGCCATAATCAAGAGAGAAAACAATGAAATATAGAGGCAGTCAATTGTATCATTACATTGAATAAATTTTTCCATTTTATTAAGAAAATCAAGGAAAAAAATATCTAAAAGAAAACAATATAAAATTATTCTCTTTCTGAATATTTTATCTTAGTCCTCAATAAAAAAATACTTTTTGTAAATTAAAGAATGTGCTTTATCAAAAGATTTTTTGAATATCTTAAAAATTGTTCTATCTCTCAATAGTTCATCCATGTTTTATAATTACGAATTGTTACAACATTTCTAAATTATGCGGATAAGAAGAATTTCCAATTGCAACTTAGTTTTTGAGATGAAAAATATATCTTTTTAAATATTAATTTTCATGTTTTTGTTTTCAACTAAATTAACTTAAAAACTCACGATTCTTTAAATTTGTAGTTTTTCCATAAATATAGTCAAGAAAAAGGGTTCATGCAAATAGACATTTTCTACTTGACTTTTCTTTTAAGAATGTTCACAGTTTGCTCTAGTTTTAAATATTAATATTCGAAAAAGAATTTAAAAAATCGTTTATGTGAAATGATTCAAGAGAGAACAGTAGTATTGGCATAGTAGTAGCTATAAAGCAAATAAAATTTTAAAAAATGTTTCAAATCTTTTAAAATATTTAATAATATAATTAAATAAACAATATTTAAATCTAATATTTTAGAAGATCAAATTTGAAACTTACTTTTTAAACAATTATTTTGTAATCACTCTTCTTTAAATTTCATTTCGTTCATAATTTTTATAATAATCTTAAATTGCTGCTTTCTTCATAAGTAGTTACAAGTGAGACGCGTTATTACGCTGCATATAAACAGCTGGCTACTAATTAGCTCCAAACGATTTCAAAATGTTTTGTCTAATGTTTCTTCAGCTGTGACGGATGCAAGGATAAGTGGTTTAAATCAAAGTGACTTACTCAGCCATTTTTTTTTATTGCAGCTTATCGAAATTTATGGGAATATACGAAACTAACTCATTAGTCTTATTCTGCGTATTAAAGTACAGGCGCTTAATACAGCAGGCGTGATTATAAAACTATTAAACAGGCAATTGACTTGAAACCTCGCAATTTTTGAAATTTGTTTTGCGGCATTTTCAGGTTTATTTAATTTTGTAGTTTTATTTTTCTTTATAAATGCCATGTGCTTGAACTTAGTGAGATCAAAATCAAGTATCATTTAGATTTAAGAAATTTATATACCTTTAATATTTTTTAAAACTTATACAGTGTCTCACAAAAGTGATGGGACACTTGTGCTTTACAAAAGGAAACTGTAATAAAATAAATAAATAAACATGTACAAAAATTTTTTGGGTGTATTTCATATTTAAAGTTAGTAACAATTATTACATACCATACATTTTGTCAAAATATTAAAATATGAATTTAATAAAAATACAATTGTTTAGAACGGAGCAAAAAATGGCTCTCATAAGTGATGGGACACTTACTTTTCCATCAAATATTTATCCAAAAATTTTACTTTTTAAAAGGTTTTAATATTTTGTTGGATTTCCTTTTACTTTTAAAACATGATTTAATCTTCTTGGAATGGATTCGAGTAATTTTTTTTGTAATTTCTGGAGTGATTTTACCCCATTCTTCTTGAAGCACCGATTTTAATTGTTGTTTTGAAGAAATGGTGTGTTTGCGAATTCTTGATTCCAATTCTTGCCAAATATTCTCTATGGGATTTAAGTCTGGAGATTGTGGTGATGTTTTTATTATTTTGGGACAGTTATACGGCAGCCAGAGTCTAACATTCAAAGCAGTGTGCTTGGGGTCATTGTCCTGGTAGAATTTAAAATCGTTAAGAAGGCTCAATTTTCGTGCTGAAGATTTTAAATTTTGCTTTAAAATGTCAATATACTTGTACTGATCCATTATACTGTCAATATAAACATGATTACCAACTCCAGTGGACGATATACACCCCCATACCAAAACTCCTCCACCACCATGTTTTACTGTTGGCACCAAGTTCTGTTTGCGAAATTCTTACCTGGGTTTTCTCCACACCAAGATTCTACCGTCAGAACCAAATATATTAAATTTACTCTCATCAGCAAATATAACTTTATTCCAGTAATCAGAATTCTTATTTATGTTGGATTTTGCGAAAGCTAGTCTGAGTTTTCTATTATTTTCACTTACGAAGAATTTTTTTCTGACTACTCTACCGTGATATCCAGCAGATCGAATTACCCTTCTAATAGTCTCAGGATTAACAATTAATCCATACAATGCTTGTAAATCAGCAGCAACTTTGAAAGCACTCTTTCTTGGATTTTTTTTTAATATTTCGAACGATACTTCGCTTTATTCCATTGGATAGCTTTGAGGATCGGCCAGGTCTTCTTTTATCCTGAATAATATGATTCTTTTTATATCGTTTGATGATATTGAAAACTGTTGAAGGACTCAAGTTAACTGTTTCAGCAGTTTTTCTAATAGATTTTCCACGTTCAATATGCAAATTAATAACTAATTTTCGAATTTCAGGCGAAGTTTCTTTTTGTTTAGCATTCATGGCTGCACAGACCTAAAAACACAAAAATTCCAAAACAAACTGGAAAAAAATACTGCAGACGATTTTATAAATTATTGCCAATTGCTTTTTAGTAAAAATAAAACCACCAAAAATATTTTTATTGCTTATTTCAGACGATTTTTGTTGCATATCTAATGGTGTCCCATCACTTATGTGAGCTATTTCTTGCTCCGTTCTAAACAATTGTATTTTTATTAAATTAATATTTTAATATTTTGACAAAATGTATGTTATATAATAATTGTTACCAAATGAAACACACCCACAAAACATTTGTACATGTTTTTTAAATTTATTTTATTACAGTTCCCTTTTGTAAAGCATAAGTGTCCCATCACTTTTGTGAGACACTGTATCACTTAAATTTAAGATTTTTTTTTTAATTCTAAGATTTTTTTTACAAGTTTTTAATGAATCAGATTAAAATGTTTTGTTATTTCAATTTCTCAGAATACTTTTAACTAAAAGATAAATAAGCATTGAATTAAAATCGATGAAAAATATATGTTCTTGAAACTTAAGGAAGCATTAGGGAACTTGTATTAACTAAGAATCCTTTTACATTTTAATATAGCCCTGATGGTATGCATTTGATAACTTATTTCTGAATAGAGTAGACAGTTTCGCCTCCAGACTGTCTTTATCATATAGTCTATCTTGCTCTTTAGTTAATTCATATTTGACTTACTTTTCTTCTTTTTTAATTCATCTGAACAGATATTAATTAACCAGAAATTATTGTTAAAGGTTATACAAATAAGATTAAAGAGACTATCGTAACTATGAATAAACCTGTTCAGAAAAGCTGAAAAAAAAAAACTAATGCGGCTACCTAATTTGATATTTTCAGTTAGTAAACTGGCAGCAAAGCATGCACACGCTAAAAATGTGTGCCCGGTATTTTTAAATTTAATTGCGTCATTTCCTGAATTTAGAAATGAAAAATCAAATAATTAAGGTGAACTAAGAAAGTCTCCCATTTTTAATTATTTCTATTTCGATAAATAAAATCCTGTAAAATCATATTCATATTTGTAAGGAATTTCTGAATTTAAGTAATGAAGTAATCTGCATTCATTTCTAAATTCATATTGCTTTTCATGCCTTTTATTATAAGATTCAAAGCATTCTATCCTCAATGTTTTGTGTCATTACTTTAAGCTAGTTATTTCATTCGACATGTAAATTCATAGCTATTTAATCGGAATCGTTTGACTTTATATATGTGTTAACCGCAGCCGATAGGTAGATCGACTGAATGTTAGTAAAGTATATGTGTTTTTAGGCTCTATGCCTGTGGATATTACTATTAGTGTTAGATGTAGTAAGAAAAGTATCTGCATTATAAATTGGGAAAAGTGTAATTGTAAATATAATTTGAAAGTGAATTCATCCGAATAAATTTTCTTCTAATGTATTCTTTCTTCATTCCTAATGCAGTTGGATTGCTGTATCATTCATTAAAATTCTAAATTAGGGTAAAAAAGCTTAGCACCCATTATCAGCTTTATCATAAAACAGAAATATAAGTCTAGCTGCCTATATCTAATATAAGAATAAGGGCTGTTTTGGATCCAAATAGAATGAACCTAATAAGAAGTTTTGCCGAGCTCATTTCCTACACATAACAATGTTTATAAATTATTTCATAATGTTATCTATTGCTTTGCATTTACTCACCATCATAAATTGTAAAAAAGATTTGTATATTCTTGATTTCATTATAAAATAGTATCCCACTAATAAGGATAGCTTATGGAAGCACGTCTTACCTTTTATTTCCTCATGTATTCTCATAATATGGTGCGATGAATTATTAAAACAATTAGTTATTATTGAAGAGAAATGAATATGAATATTTGAAAAGTTGGATTCAATATTTGAAATTACAAATCATATTGCAAATTTCTTTTAGGTAGTTTGCTGCAGTAGTTTGAATTCACATGCACACAGGCAGACAGATAAACAGACAGTCTACTATTTTACAGATTTGGTCTAAATTCTGATTCAGATCGACAATTTTAGCATAAAATCATTTACTAAAAGTCATTCGTCTAGCTGCTGTATTTTAAAATTACCATTCACTTACACACAGATAGATAAACCGAAAGGTAACAAACCAACAAACGTTCTTGCGATAATTCTATAATTATGATGATAAAACCCTATAACAAATTTCATTTATATAACTTAATGATGAGTAAAGTTCGGCATGCTTAGAGATTTTATCAGGCTTTGAGCGCAGCCTTTAAAATAATAGTATAGAAATTTAACAACTATTACAAATGCTATATTTACAGAAAAAAACAAACTATAAATTCACAGTAATGCAGCTATAGCAAAGAAAGAACTTTTTAAATAAAACGTGAAAATAACTTAAAATAAAGTTTTTTTTTTTTAACTCCTTATTGAGTTCTATAATAAATTATATTGTGGTCTCTGCCACATTTTTTTTTCTTCTTTTGAAAGTTTCTAAAATTTTTCTTATTTATGATTTAGCTCATTTTATTTTTATTTTCCAGTGCACAGAGTTATACAAAGAGAAATTCTTTTTAAATTAGTGTTCATATTCATGAACAGTGAGACAGATTCTGTGTTTTAGGATTGAATCCAAAATTTAATAGAATCTATTATTCTCTTGAATTAAAGGTCACATACTAAATTTCATTGTCTAGCTTTGAGTCATCATGTTCAATGACAGACAGACCGACAGACATAACTTTCAGAAACAGACTTTCATGATAGACAAACGCCTTTTTCGAAATCTGAAAGATCTACAGTACGAAATTTCATTTAAATGTCGAGGTCAAATGTTTTGTTTTCGAGGTCTGTGTTTTTCATAAACGTGAAATTAAAAATAAAAGATAAACACAAAAAAAATTAATAAAAATTACATAAACAAACTGAAAAATGCAAATGGGAGCAGATGCTTTTCGAAAACTCAACGATTCGATCTCACGTGAGAAAAAAAACTATAAATAAATAAATGCTGTCACATAATCACACGATATTTTCAGGCGAGCAACAAACTCACAGATGATGAGTAAGACAGAAAGGGGAAAGAAAGTGGTCACTGTGTGTGTTTATCGTACATGTGTTTTTCGATAAAGGCTTAGCGCGAATTACTCCAGCGTCATGTGATGTTTTGAAATTTTTCTTTTGCGACAGCTTATCGGCCTCCTAAAACAAAGCAGTTTTTCGCATTTTGCCATAAATTAAACAAATATGCACTAAATATTTTATGCGAGCAGAAAAAGAGTGCACCTGCTTTGCCCGTTCGTTCAGGTTTAATGTCACATGGCGGACTTTATATCTCTCTGTTATATCTTAGTCTTTTTTTAAAATTTGTTTTCGATTAGTAAATTAACAAAATATGGCAGTCCTTTGCATAAGTAAGTTTAAAACAACAAACATTCGGATAAGAAAACATTGCTTTATGGTTATTAAAATTAATTTAAAATTCTGAAGTACCTTTGAAGAGGGTTTTTTTATAATGAAAAAAACAGGATATTTATTGCTCTTATTTAAAATTCTATTCATATGTGTTTATTACTGTTTTAATGTATTAATACCTATAAAATCTGAAAGCTTTATTTCGTTAAGAATCACGAATATAAATAACATTGGAGTCATAACACGTGATTCTATTTTGCTCTCCTCTTTACTTCATATGTTTTTCAATGTAAAAAGGCAATGCTGCTGATAGAAAAGTTTAATAAAATATAATATTGCCAGCAGCTATAAAAAGAAAAAGAGAGTTTAGTTTAGTTTAGTTATATTAACGTCTCGTTTTAAAGTAAGCTAGAGTTATTTTGGGACGGATCTCGTAATTTTGAGCCTCGGTCAGATGACGAGGATGTCACCTCAGCTGGAACCCCCTCTCCAAACTTCCACACCACACCAGCGGGAGGACGTTTGGCCCTGACGGATTTTACGTGCACCAGACTCGTAAAATTAAAGAGAGACGCAGAGTACAATTATTGCGATAAATGCATTTAAGAATTTTTCCTAAATAAAATAAATATATGAATCCCTTTTATATTAATTATTGTTTTTTGCCTAAATTCTTTGATAGAGATTTTTTCACCTTATTTAATACTAGCCACTTTTGGCGACCAGCTGGTTCGCCAATCTTAATGTTCGTTTAAATTTTAATAATTAAATATTTTACGCAA
This sequence comes from Argiope aurantia, assembly GCA_026543865.1. Lineage (NCBI taxonomy): Eukaryota > Metazoa > Arthropoda > Arachnida > Araneae > Araneidae > Argiope > Argiope aurantia. Next base: position 266,080 of record JAPMOR010092620.1, read on the forward strand.
TTCCTACTTTAATAGATTCTTCATCAAAATATTTTAAAACTTCAAATTTTGATAGTCATATAATTCACTCATAATATTATAAAGGCCTTCAGTCATAACGTAATATGTATCTCTCTAATTTTCTGTTAGCTCCCGTAGAATTTATGCTTTAAATTAAAGTGGAAATGGTTAAATTGCAATTAATATAAGAACATTTTTTTACTGCATCGAAGCTTTTTTAATATGAGTACTGAAAACAGAGTCACTGAGCGTTTAAACTTTATGGACACTAAAGAATATCTTTCTTAATTTACGTAATATCACAAGAATTTATCAACAAAATTTTCTCAGATTCATCATGAACAGATCGATTAATTAACAATGTTTAATTTTAAATGCATCAAACACTAAGAAAATAAAATGAATCGTTTAAAATAATCGGTCGAAAACAGGTTTAAAAAACATATAACTAACATATGTACAATTTAATTACAAAAGCATGCAACTAACTTAAAAATTACTTAAATCAAGAATCATCCGTTGATAATATTGTCAACAAACAGAACACAATGCGCATGAGTGAATTTTCAACGCCAGTTACAGTAACGCAAATGTATGAATTTTTCTACGCCAGTTGGGGTAACGCTATGCAGATTAGAAATTTTTAATTTCCTTTATTCTGTGCTATTTTAATTCAAACGTACTTCAGAATGAATCTGAAAGATGGATTAATTAACAATGTTTAATTTTAAATGCATTAAACATTAAGAAAATAAACAGAATCGTTTGAAATAATCGGCCGAAAATCGTTTACCCTAGCCTCATTACTGTTGGAAAAAAAACAAAAAAAACTGAAGCCTTACTCATTTGGCGGTGGGGAAAATGAAACATAAAATTCTAATTAAAAATTCAGAAAAAGGGACCCCAGGTGCACATTCCCGACCTCTAAGGTATACATGTACCAAATTTGGTAGCTGTAGGTCAAATGACCTGGCCTGTAGAGCGCCAACACACACGCACACATACATTGAGCTTTATTTATAAGTATAGATATAGATAGAAGATAGATAGATGATTGTTTTTCTATAGAAAGAATATTATTCTGAAATTGAGTCAAGTGTAAAGGAAAATATTTATTCAAATGTTTGTAAAAAAGCTCAATACATTCCTCAGTTTCAGCTTTTCTTTTTTTCGTTATTTATTACCTACTAGCTGCCTTTGGCGACCAGCCGGTTCGCCAGTATTACCGCTCACTACAATTTTCAATTAAATATTTTAAGTAACTGGTTTCTTAATAGATTCTCATAGAAAACCTTTTTAATCTTCAAATTTTGATAATCATAACAAACTTATACTGTTGCTTAGATCGTTTCGTTCAATTTACTATATATATTTTGCTAATTTGTTGCCATTTCCGGTAAAACTTCAACTTTAATTTAAAGTGAAAATGAATGAAATTGCAATTAATATAAAGATATTTTTTAATAAAACCAAGCGTTTTATTTTATTTATCATCTTTATTGCTATTTATTTATCACTAGCCGCCTTTGGCGACCAGCCAGTTCACCAGTATTACCGCTCGCTACAATTTTCAATTAAATATTTTAAGTAACTGGTCTCTTAAAGGATTCTCAAACAAAACATTTTTAATCTTCAAATTTTGATAGTCATACCAAACTTATACTGTTTAGTTCGTTTCGTTCAATTTACTATATATATTTTGCTAATTTGTTGTCATTTCCGGCAAAACTTCAACTTTAATTTAAAGTGGAAGCGATGAAATTGCAATTAATATAAAGATATTTTTTAATAAAACCAAGCTTTTTATTTTATTTATCATCTTTATTGTTATTTATTAATTATTATTATTACTGAATGTGAGTATTGCAAACAGAATAGCTCGGTATTTAAGTCTTATGTTAACTACAAAATATTTTTTCATAATTTATTAATATATCGAACAATAATTTCTCAGATTCAGCATAAAATTCAGTTTTTAGTTTTGCTTTCAAAAGGATTGAAATGAAATCAATAATAATATTTTGTTCCTGCCTATAAATATATTTCAAAAATTATGAAGTCTAAATTTAATGCAGTAAGGTATCATATTCTGAGAAATATTCTGGACACACCAAATTTTAAATAAATGAATGAATGTTTCTATTTTCCACGATCAACTAAGGCTTATTTATGAAGTTTTAAATGTTAAAAATTTAGAAAAACTCAACATTTTCATAATCTTAGGCCAATTAATCTTGAGAAACCTGTGCGCTGATTGACGTATTTTCTTTGAAGCGATCGATGGAAAATCTAAAATTATCCTTTTTTTATTGAATAGTGATATTCAAATTTTCATAAATCAGTCAGTTCAAGTGATTGGAAATTAACTCTTAAAAGTCAGTGATTTAGTTGATTGGAAATTAACTCTATGACCACCATAAAATCTGTGCTTTCTCTTATGGTGTATGCATTCTCGAATATCCGCTCGAATAAAACATCACATACAAAAGTACTACATAGAAAAAACACATCAAAAGTAAACATAACATTTCAATAGTTGCCAAAAACAAAAGAGAGAAAAATACAATTAATATCATCTTGTGGTGAATAGCTTATAAGCCAGTTAACAGCTACTCTACCCGAGCAATTGCTTTCGTATCGTGGTCATGTTACTCGGCTGCGAACCACAAGGTCCCAGGTTCTATTTTCGCTCATTCCAATCCGCCACATTGGTGACCCGGACGTGATCCTTCAACCTTCGTACAGCTGTTGTGGCGTCATCTACCCGCAACCAAAGTCTTCAGACTCATTTGGCGCAGCACCCAAAGTCGCCAGACTACACCACAGTCTCAATGTATATGCGTACGATTCGATGAAGAGTTTTGTTGTAAAATATACTTGAAAATATTTTTTAAAATTGGAGGAAAAGTTGTAATGAGGTAAAACTGGTATCTCTAAAACCCTTTCTTTTTTTTCGTCTTTTTTTTTTTTTCGTTGTATGTTATAAAATTTTTTGAACAATAACATACAACGAATTCATTGAAAAAAAGCATTAAATTGTTGATTAACTGTAATTATAAAAGTTTTGAAATAATCTGTCCAGTCAAGAGAATTTTTAGTGATATTTCTTATCACTCATTTCGAATCTATATGCAACATACAAGACTATAAACCTTATAAAGTAAAAAAAAAATATAAAAATCGAAAACGTTTACATCTTTCTTAATATCAATGACAAATTTGATTTTATTAATTCCAAATTATGCTGTAAGTGAAACTTTATTATTTTCTGAGATTATGAGAACGTACTTAATGACAGATTTAGATATTTTACAACCCTAGGCAGTGTATATTATGAAGTCCTCTTTTAATAAGATGAGCAATTTAGTTTCAAATTTGACCACATTTTTAACTTAATGATTTTTTTTATTATAATAACTTTGTGAATATGTACATGGTTTTACTTTACAATCAAGATTCCTAACTGCTCGGTATCTATACTTGCACTCAATATTATTGAACCAGATGTATAGTTTTCTAAATATTCTAACAACTAAGCAAACGCAATGAAAAATACAGAAGAAAACCAATTAAAAACTGTTAATATTATTCTAATATTTTATCATTCATAAAATGCGTATTTTTTACAAACCTATTTATTTAGCAAACTAGTTAAATAGAGTTTTCTAATCGACTTGTTTGTGGACAACATCCTCTTTTAAATGTATTAAAAGCTTTGTTTTTATAATAAGTATTCACTTTCTGCAACTACTATTATTTCTGGGAAATTCCAAAAACTTAAAACACCATAATATTGTTATTTGAAAGCAATATTTGATAATATAAAAGCGTGATTTCGGCGTATATGATTTATTAATTTAAAGATAAATGCCAGCACTTGCATTAAAAACAGTTTTAAAACCAGGGGAAATGGTCTCTTCGAAACTTTCTCGCTTACTCTTAAATAATGTTCTTATAGCCCCCCCCCCTCTCCTACACACAAAACTTTGCATAATATTGGTGAACAATAGTTACAAAATATAGATTTTTGGCATAAATTCAGCATTTTTATTGAATCGATTGCTTGGATATGTGTTTTGAATTTCTTTTTTTTAACTGAAACTAAAATTTGACACGGAATTGGAAACTGTAGTCACAAGAATACATACCGAATTTCATTTGTTTAAATAATTGTGTTTGTAAGTTAATGCGTTTTCGTGCATGTGAACGCACAAACTGACAGATGATTAATTGCTTGACATATTTGATTCAAAATTTGATAAGAATGTGCATTTTAAATACTAAACCTGCTTACCAAATTTCATTTATCTATCTCTTTTCATTTAGTAGTTGTTGAGTTCATATGAACTAGAACAGTTAACCAAGTAAACTTCCTCTGGATGGATTTCGTTGAAATTTTGAATGAAATCTACAAATTTGGTTTTAAGTTTATATACCAAATTTTATTCATTTAACTGTTCGTTAATTTATTCTGTTGTTTTATTCATTTAACTGTTTTATATAATAAATTTTATTCATGTTTTTGAGTTATCATGTTCACAAACAGATAAAATTTCAAAAATTTGTTTTTCGAACTCGAAGAGAATTGAAACGTGGGCAGTTGTCAAAATCTGGAGTTCGAATTTTTCGAATAGTTTTTCTATGCTTCATATAAGAGAAAAGAATGAAAAACGGGACCCAAGGCACAGCAAACTGTTGATTCTAATAAGAACCTTTTCACTCATTTTATGATTCCCCGTTTCAAAAGACATCAAGTTTGGAACTTTACCAATTTCATTTACCGTCTGTAACACGTCATCATTTTCTTTCCTTTCCATTCCTTTTTTTTTTTTTTCACGTTACGTTGCAAGAAGATTTTCCATAAACTAGTTTAGAAGTGTGATTACATAATACAGTAAGCTGCTAGTGAATTTTTGTATGAGTCATGGGGTCTTTTAATATCCTAGTTGTAGAAGATTCCTTCGTTGATTTTGATATATGTGCCTAATGTAGGCTGTATGGTTTTGAAATGGGCAAAATTATTTTCCATCTCGTATTCAATGGTAGAATTTATTCGAATTGAGGCCCTTGGATGTGTACAATATAGGAGCTTCTCTTTTAATAATAATTTAATCAGAATGCTAATGTTTATTTTAGAAATATTTTTTCTATTTTAGTAATTTTGTAAAAATGTTTTTTTATTCGTTTTAAATTAATTTAAAAGGAATTAAAATTCTTAAAAAAATAAATAATTATTAATAGTTAATTCTTTTCTTATAAATATAGGTATTTAATTATTATAGAAGGTTATAAAGAAATAAGAAATTTCAAGCAAATATAACAAAAAAAAATAATAATAATCATTTTACAGGATCTTTCAAATAAAATATTACATAACGAATTAATATTCCCATATATTTAAAAAGCAATGTCTTAAACAATAATCAAAGATTTAATAAAATGAAAGCATTCATATTTTAGATGTAAAATTTCTAATTAAAATTTTTTATATTTCTTACAAATTCATTTATTTGACAACTAAGCTTAAAACTTTTAACTGATTAAGCCAGCAGTCCTCTTTCTATCCATCGGTCCTAGGCAACTACTCCCCATATGCCTATGGGTGGAAGTAAATGTGGGAGGGAAAAAGGGCCAATTTCAAGATTTTGATGAATTTCTGTTTTAAATCTCCCTAAATCCAAAATGGAGATTTTTAGAATTACTTTGAATTATCAGTGCGTATATAAATATTAAAATTCAACAAAATGAAAATAGAAGAAGGTTGGTCTACAGTCCAAATTGAATGGGAATCCACGCATTGCTCATCTTGCTTTCAGTTCTTCTAGAATAACTTTTTTTTAAAGGACACAAAAAAAGGCTAGTTACTTTTAATATCTCACATAATGAATTTATTCCTTATTACATTATATTGATTATTTATTTTATTATTAATTAATTTATTAATTATTACAAATTAATGAATTATTATTGATTTTTAAAAAAATCAGTTTAATGGTTTGGGACATATACATCTAAATTCTTTTCATACTTTCGAAATTAAGCAATTATAAATTGTTAATAAGATTAATTAGAAGACAACCTTGTAAAATAAACCTATTTATAAACTATCAAAACAAAATAAATCTATAAACTACTAGATAATTATGTGCATATATCATAAATTTTTTTGCAAAAGCAATTTTTGAAGATGTTACACACAGATATTTGGAACTTCATCGACTTTTGGCCATTCACACCGAGCAAATTACAAAAGATTTTAGTTAATTGGCAGTTAATGTTTATATTTAAATATGATGTGGATATTTAATTCTAAACAGTTGCAAAAAAGTTAAGCCTTTTTTCCACAGCTGCAGCTAAAGAAAATTCAACACAGTTCATGCCTTAAACTAATTTAATATCTTAAGGAATCAACTAAACAAAATTTAAAAGATTCAGTCATAATAAATTTGAACTGTATCACAGTAGAATTTCTCTAATTGGAAGCTGATGAGAATAAAACAAAAATTTGAATAAAAAGAAACAGAAAATATTTCTAAAATTGTATACAACCAAATAAAATTAAAATTTTAAAACAAAAAAAAATGATAATAAAAATTTATTTTTAATAGAAATAACCAGTTTTAATAAATATCATAATAATTACTGTGATAAAAAATTATGTATGACATGTAGTTTTAATAAGCAAATAATATACAGTACTTTCAATACAATAATTGCATAATAAAACTTCTAAAATAAAATTCATATCTAATGCCATGTTTTTTTAATTGAAAATTTTTATTTTTTGACATTGAATACAATAATAGGAAATTCAAAGAATCGGAATTTTTTTTTTTTTTTGAATTATTGCCAAATTTACCTTAAAAACGCACAAATTAGCCAAGTTCCGCAATATTCAAATAAGGGTGAATAATACAGTTTATTTATTAGCTCACTGCTTCAAATTGAAAATAGTTATTTGAAATCACATGAATTTAGAAGAAATATAAGTTGTCTTTTATTTCTTTAAATGTTGTAATAGTTGTTTTGACCTCTTTTATATTCAAAATAGTTGTAAGTCATTTAAAGCTAAAATAGGTTTAAAGAAGTGGTTTGAATTACATCCAATTACATTTTGCTACAATTTGAATTACACATTCTAGTTCTATTACAAAAAAAAACTATTTTAAAATTTAAAGATTACGATTTTGATAAGACATAATTTAAAAATTCTATAAAAAAGATTCTCAAACTCTGATTAAAAAACATGCAAATAATTCTCAAACAATTGTTACAAGAAAAATAACTAAATCAATTTTAGATAGAAATAAATAAGAAATGGGACAGTTATGTTAATTTGAAAATTTATTTATTTTTATCAAAAGGATTTACAAAATCTATTAAAATGAAATATTCTAAAACACCCATTCAACATAATATATAATCTTAACAATTGTCTGACATAAAATAAATACATATATTAATTAAAACATAATGCATACTTATAATTTGATTCCAAATCATACTTAACTCTTCAAACACATAAAATAATTTTATTATAAATAGTGACCTACATATAGTAGAAAAATATAAAAAAAATAGAAACACAAAAATCTATCATTTTTAATAGAGATTTCACTATTATCAATAAAATGACAACAAGATTTGAAAATTCTATTTTTAATGCATAAAAGCATATATTTGGGTTCATAAAAGATATCTAGAAAAGGAATGTGCTTTTATAAAATGTTAAAAACATCACACTTTAGTACTAAAACAATAAATTCTACTAGTAACTTTTTTCAATACTAGTAACTTGTATCACAGTATTTCACCATATGAATAATATGTTACATCATAAGTTCCAGCTTGATATTATAATATTAAGGCATATATTTTAAGTATTAATTATATTGCATTTTTCAATAACATCATAATAAGTAACATCTTTGTTCATACGGAATTAAGGATATTATTTTAAATTTTAATAATTTGCTAAATACATAAAAATTTAATTATTTTTTCAGTTAACACTCTTTTCTATATTAAACGAATTAACAGAATTTTTTTAATGAAACAACCAAGAAAAAAGAAATTCTAAAATTTATGTCAAATAATAAACTATAATATGTATATATTCCTTTAAACCGTTTTGTTTAAATTTAAAAAAAATAACTTGATTTCAAATAAAACTAGAAGAAAAGAGTAACACCACCATCATATATATTTTTAAAATATTCATCTCCTTTTATCATAAAATTTTCCACAAAACCTTTTATTCTTAACAAATCCTAACATGCATATATACATATATAAGAATCTAATGATGAAAACATTTTTAAACATTTACTGATGAGAATCAATTTCAAATGTATTGCATTAAAAAAAAATAATAAGACAGTTAAATTCATTTTCTACTGCCAACAAAATAAAAAATTATTTAAATTATAAACAAAACATTTAAAAAAAACAATATATATGCATCCTAAATATGTAACAAATTATTTTTAAATCATACATAAAATACAAATAAATAATATTTTCTAAAAAAAAAACTAATATAAAAAAGTAAAAATTACATTTAAAATTAAATTAATCCAGAATCTATAGATTTTATAAAATTCGTTATGATCTTTGGCAAATCTGGGCTCTTGTAAATGTCTTTATGCCCAAGATCGAGTTTCTTGTCAAAACCAACAAACTGAGTTTCATGGGAAGGAGAAGATTTTCTAGCAACTACAGCTACATCATATAGTTTTTTCCCATGGTCGAAAGGTACAAATCCATCATCTTCTGCATGAAGTATTAGTAAAGGACATTTCACTCTATCAATCCTGTCAATGCTGTTGAAGCCAGTCTCTTTATCTCCAATTGGTTGGGCAATAAAGATATCGAAAAATGGCATATAACGATGAAAAATGGAAAGGGGATGATGACGGGCTGCATCAATGATTCTGGTGAATGGAGCTTCAAGAATTAGAGCTGCTGGTTTATTAGGAGAATCAGACATCCTTTCTAAAAAGGCAACTCCAACTCCTGTACCCAAAGAATGCCCCCAAACAAAAATGCGAGATGCATTAACTTGTTGTAATAACCAGTTGTAAACTTGCATAGTATCTTCAACAACTCCATCTTCAGTTGGTGAGACATTACTTGAATCTCCAAAGCCACGATAATCAAAAGCAAGAACATGTGCATCCACTTTTTCACTCAGGAGTTTATACAATTCAACCCTATGATGACCAGCTCTAGTTCCTGCATTGCCATGCAGGTACAAGAAGACAGGACGGTTATCTTTAAACGCAACAGTATCCGGTAGCAAATCTTTGCACTTAGAGAGAATCGACTGTGGTGGTACATGCCATACACCTACTTTTATCTCATCTCCAGTCTTAATGTAAAAATTTTTGGTACACTTTAATCCACTTTCTGAAGGCAATGAAAGATTTTTTTGACGTGATAAACTCACATAGTTTAGGAAGACAGCATGACGTCTCACTGCAGGACATGTATAAACAGATAATGGTATTACAACATACAAAACAAAAATAATGAGAAGTAGTAGAATAAAAATGAAAGTTCTTGATTTTGTATTAGGTTTTGTCTTTTTTGAGGCAGTAGGTTTAAAATTATTCTCTTCAGATGGATTAACAAGACGCTTACGCAACATATTAGCAGAAACCTAGAATAGAATTGCAATGATTAGTAAATGAAAATGTGTATTTGTAAAATTGCATGAATTTTGGTATCAAGATGTTGCAAAAGGGAAAATGCATGTAAAATGTAGCAAGATAAGAAGAAAATGTAGCAAATGTAGGAAGATAAGAATCAAGGAAGATAATCTTTAGTTGTAATAAAGATGAATGAGCGTTTATGTATGTTGCTGCTCTACAGGACTGACACTTGCATTCTTTGAGGAATAGGACTGTGTACCTTCGAATGATTTAAAAAAAATTTTAAATTAATTAAAATTGAAATCAAATTCTGGTGTTTTTGCATGATAACTTCTGAAATCATTATAGCTCAAAGTTTTGTACATCATTTTAGAGTTTTAAAAAATTATCTTTTCAATGACACTAATTTTTTTTAACATACAAATTAAGTTTCTATTTTTAATAAATTAAAAAAAAATATTTTAAGCATGTTTCCAAACAAATTATTTTGCACAAAATAAAATTTAACATTGATCCTTCATACTAACAATAGCTCAAATTGAAAGAACAAATCAATTCTCACTGCAAACTAAATCTTTTAAACTGTAATTTTTATCATGTGACTGCAAGAACTGAAATAAACATGAAATGTAACATTTTCTTAAAAAAAAACAAGAAAAAGTTATATGTAGCCTTTTAAAATATCTATATTATTAATCCAATAATTCAGTTTTATTTAAAGAAAACGTTATTTAATGTACACAGAGTACCTATTCGAATCAGGGTCCAACAGCTAATTTCCAAACCTTTAGCAATAAACATTCTGATAAAAAATAAATGGTCTGAATAAAGCAACTAATTACATCTTACTTAGTTTGAGTTCATAAATGTACTACTGAATTATGAACTTTATATTTTCATACAGAATCTGAGTTCTATGAATTGCATTTAATGAAATATTCTTGAGACACTAACATATTAAATACCAAAAAAAAAAAAGCCCCATTTTATTACAACTAAAACTGATTAAGGAAAATACAAATGTCACTCTTTTATAAAAATGTGTGATTTTAGATCACACCATCGACGATTTCAAAGAAGATATACTAATCAGCAAACAGTTTCCCCTAGGCTGATCAGCCCAAAATAATGGAAATGTTGATTGTTTTAATGTAATGATGTTCAAAGCTTCAGATCTCAGTCAGATTTGATCATAGAAGTTTGCAACATTTTTTTTAAAATTTTAAAAATTAGAGTCAAGAATATTTTACAGAATTGGATTCTATAGGACCAAAGAACTGCAAAAAATTTAGACTACATAATTTTTTTAGACATACATTTATTGACTGTAATCAAATAAAAAATTATTATTTATGTCATTTAAATCCATTTGAGAGTAAAACTAAAAACTGAATTTTATGGTGAATCGGAGAAATTTTCCAAGATATTACATGAATTATAAAAAAAAGAACATATTCTATGAAGCACATAACATTTCAATGCTGAATGATTCAGCTTTCTGTAGTCATATTAAAAGATTACACGAAGATCACCAAACTCCAATATACATGATGCAAAGACAATATATCTTAACAGCTTATCCACTGAATTTGAAGCCACTAAAATACACATGCAATACTTATTAAATTTTTACTACTCTAATTTTATAAATTTCATTTCTGTAAAAAAAGAAAAAATGAGATTAATTATTTTTTAAAGACACTCACATAATTTTTTTTAATTGATAAAAATTTTAATTTAATTTTTTTATATTGTTATGTTTTTTCCAATTCAATACTATTTATTATGCTAACAATAATACTTAAAAAATTGCCAATTTTTTTAGAGCAGCATGCAGACATAATTCAAATATTTGAAAGACAAAAGTATGAAAAACATTAATATGAACATGATAAGGCAAAAGCCATTTAATGTTTTTACACGAATCTTCCATTCAATATATATATATATATATATATCATGGCTCAGAACATAATTTAAAAATTATCTAAAAGAACTAAAAAAATTTGGATATTATTAAATGCAAACAATAAATTAATAATATATTTGAAGTGTTAGCACTACGACAATTTATAAAAATGGATGTACGATTTAAAATCTTAATAATAAAAATTTTTGGTGGGGGAATCCAACAAATAAATTTATAATACAGAATTAATTTTAAAAAAAACATTTTCTATACTAAATGAATAAGTAACAAAATAAAGTACCTTTCAGTGCTTTTCCTTTTTTTTAAAAAACAAACAAACAAATAAACAGAAAGGCCTATAAAAAAATTTAAGAAAAGTAGTGGAACTCAAATAGGCACATTCTTTTATGTCACATAAAAAAATGTTGGTATGTTAATAACAACCTTTGATTGCACACAGAAAAATATTCAAAAATTAACGTCTCAAAATCAATATCACTGTATTACAAACCTCCAATTTTATTTCGTACTCCGGTTGCACACTGCGATCAGCAATCTTTCGTTTCCAAGTGACAATACGGAAACAACATTCAATAGCATTTCTGCTCTTTAGATGCAAGGTAAATTGACAACAAATGTAGAGTAAAAGTCGAAGTCATTGAATTGCAAACGATTAGAATATGTATTTCGCTTACATAAAAAAAAAAATACGTAATAAATTAAAAAACTTTTATGAGACGAAATATTTTCTGAGATTTAATTCTAAAACAATTTTAATTGAATTATAATACCGAATAAAGTAAAATGTTATTGTGGAATTATCACACAATCTAACAATATTTCGCAAAAAAAAAGGTTCTTAATTGTTTAAGAATGACTAAAAAAATAAGGTATAGTGTCTTACATTATTTTAAATATTTTTCACAGTATGGGACCCCCATAATAATTTTGACGATGTCATTTAATTCGTTACATGATGTCAAATAACTTTATTTGAGATTTCAAGAATGGCTTCAACCTCTGTGAAATCTGAAAATTTTTGATTGAACAGTCGTCAATGTCTGGTGGAATAAGTTATTGTTAAATATAATTCAATTTTGATATTATTTCAATTGAAATTATTTTGAAGAAGAAGAATCAACATGCCTCCTAAAGGTATTTTTTTAAATGATTATTCGTGATTTCATTTCTCATGTTATGAAGTGGCCTATTTTTGTGTATATTGTTGGCATGTGTATTTTACTTACGAAATTTGATAAAACTTTTTATAAATTTAACAATCGATAATTAAGTTTAAATTGTTATAATATAATATTGAAGAATAAAAATCGTAAGATGTTTCATGTAAATGAAGCTTTGCTATATAAGTAGATATATCTGTTGGTATGATTTTCTGTACATTTATATAAATAAATGCATATATGCGATTTATCCGTGCTTATATTGACTTTTTGCAGAACAAATATTAGTAGCAGTTTTTTGGAATTTGAAGATTGATGCTTGCACCTAAATTTAAATAGTTTTTTTATTTTTATTCTTACAGCAGGAGTACTTTATGTAATTGTTATTTGGAAAATTAAGAGATAATTTAAATATTGTTAGAATTATTTATAATTAATTCATATTTTAGATTGCAACATTTTTTTTAAAGTTAAATTTATTTTACTGGGGGGTGCCAACAAAAATTATAATTACATCACCATCTAATTCAAATATAACAGTAAATAAAATTTCTAGCAGTAATCAAGTGTCCTTGTCTAAATTGAAATCAAAATATTTTTAGTTTGGATGTGAGACTTGAAATAGCCACAAGTTCATCTTTTGATCTGCACACACCATTAGCATTTGTTTTGTTCTTTATAAATGCCTTGAATAATAAAAATTTGAACAGTTATGCAAAATTAAGTCTTTTTTTAAAAAGTTTGCATTTAAAAAGCGATTCTTGCATTTGTATATAAATGCTGTATTTAGAATTAAATTGATTTATTTTTAGTTTAAAATCACTTTGAAGACAATTTTTCAAGTTGAGAATACCCTTTAATAAAATAGAATCCGCTATCTTGGATAAGAATACAATCACTGTTTAAATGCAAGTTGGGAAAAGTATATATAAATTCATGTCTGTGTTCTTCAGTGCACTTTCAAATTTTTTTTTCCATCGATTAATGTGATGTAACATGAAAGAATTACAACTGTAACCACCTGAAAACTATATTTCCTGATGTCTTTAATATTAGCATTCAAGGCAGTGGAGAGATGGAAATGCATAATAGTATGTAAATATATCATAAACCTGCACATACCTGATATGTTAGAAACTAGTAATTAGAAAGTTATAAAAATTTGTTTGCTTATATTTTTCTTTTGTAAGTTGATATAGTTTCTTATAAAATTGCAAAGTATTTATAGTTTTTATTTCAGAATTTATGATGATTATTATATTTTTATTTAGTAATATTTTGTTTTTGTGACTTTAGAAGTTTTATAGAGAAACATTGTTGATTGTTAAGCTACAGAATTTTTTTTTCTAAAACTTAATTTTAATAGAAAAATATTGAAAAATTGGCTGAAAAGAATTTTTTTTCTGTTATTTGCATATCTTTTATAATATTAAAAAAAAAAAAAAAAACATATGAAAATTGCAGGTCGAAGTCGTGGATTTAACAACCACAAGGGTCAACGACGTCACTTTACAAATCCTGATCAGCTGGCTGAGAGTGAAGAGAAAAAAGAAAAAGAGAAACAGTGGAGGGTATGTATGTTACAATGGAGGGCATTTTACCCATGAACTGACAAAAATCAAAATATGCCATTAACCTTTCATCCTGAATTTATATTTGGCATTCTTGCTCATATTTTGATAACTAATGTATTATCAGAAAAAGGAAATTTTATTTTACTTTTTGTACTTTACCGTTATTGGGCTAAAAGAAAAAAAAAATAAGAGCATAAAGGAAAATAGTTATTTTCTTATATATATATATATATATATATATATATATATATATATTCTGAAGACAGTATTGTATTTTAAATTGTACCTATTGAAATTGTGGCCTTATTAATGTAATATGTAAAAATAAAATATTTTTTGTTGGTGTAATGTAGGAGAAAGTTTTGTGCTCATATCTTAATTTTTTTTAAAATAACAATAGTTGGGAATTATATGCTCTATCCCAGAATGGCCCTTATACAATTTTTAAATTGGCATATTAATTGAACTAAACAATGAACAAATGAGGTTATTTCTCTTTTAGCAACAACGAGGTGAAATCAGCAGTGATGAGGAATCAGAGGAATCCAGTGAAACTTCTTCAGAATCATCTGAAGCAGAAGAAGAAAGTGGTGATGAAAAGGAGAAGCAGGTAATGATTAATTGTTTCTTTTCAAAATCTTATTGATTCTTAAATTATGCCTTCTCCAATTCGCTTTTTTCCCCCAAGTAAATAAAATATTTTTTGTGCTGTTTTCATCAACTGTTATTGTATTTGTTGAATAATTTTCTCCTTTTTTAAAAAAATAATAGTTTTTAAAAATAAAGTTTGTAATTTTAAAACAATTTATGGTTAATTTTTTTTATTTGGGTATTTATATATGACACCAGAAAAGAAAATCCACATATATTTTCTTTTGCAAAATATTTCCAACTTCCAAAATTTTAGTTGTATAAATTAAATGTAATGAAATATTTTAAAATTATTTATTATTATATTTTACTGATGTTGAAAAAATTTAGTCTATAATTAATGTTTTCAAAGATTTGAGAATACAAATTACATATTTTCAAATAGTATTATAAGAGGCAAGAAAAATTGAGATAAAACAGTTGAATGGCAAGCATAAATCTCCAACTGAACTGAACAGAACGGATAGATGAAGTTAAAGGCTTTTGATATTGCTGGGGAAAATTATTTTAATAATAAAAAATCTAGGAAATAAAGAAACAAATCGTATCATAGTTGATAACATTCTTCAAGAATGCCATTGTCTGAAACCTCAGTGATGCTGAAAAAATAAAAATAATTTTATCTTAACTTTGTAAAAGGTATTGGCATTTTAATTTAAAGTTTCAAATTAAGAAAAAAAAAAATCCTCTTACATAAATTCAAACACTCTACATTTACTTTAAAAGAAAAAATGTTTTGAATAAAATCAATTTTCTTTGTCTCTTATTTATGTATGATTTCTTTTGATAGCAGTTTCTATTTCATTTGACCTTTTGTGTTTGTTGAAGGTAGAAGGTGAGAATATTTTCACCAAATTACCTCAAATTGTAATTAAATGGCAAAACAACTGCTTTGTTTTATTCCTAAATAACTGTGTTATTCTAAATCCTAATTGCTATTAAAAAAATATTAGGTAACTGTATGTTGTAATTATGTATGTTTAAGGATTTTAATTTTTCTCTAATAAGTAACAAGAAGAAATGAGGAAGATTTACTTCCACATTTTTATTATTATTCAAATTTTAGCTGCAAAGTGTACAGTTATTTATTGATATATTTCAAGATTTATGTCATAAAGAATGCCAGTTGAAACATCCTGGTGCACTATGTTTTCTTAAAATGTACTTAGTTATTCTATATATATGATTTGCAGGCAAAGGCAAAAGGTGTTCAGCATCTAATTGAAGTAGAAAACCCCAATCATATTGTGAAGAAAGAGAAAAAAGTAGATGCTATAAAGCTTGATGAAAATACACAGCTTTCTCGTAGAGAACGGTGAGTTGTCTGAAATCTTCTTTAATTCTTAATTCTTTTGGCAGGCTTGATAAATAGAATGAATGTGACATTCTGATTTCTACAAAGAAAGATTAATCACTTTTAAATCTTATAGATGACTTGTCATGCCATTTGTAAATTATATATCATGTCAGAATTCTTTCCCTCTGGTATCATTAATTAAAATGTGATGTAATGCTACAAAAATTCTGTTCTTTGATTACTGTATATATTTAATTATTATTTTATATTATCAAAGTGATAACCAGTTCAAATTAGCTCTTTATTCTGGTAAATAAATAAATGACAGCATTCAAATATATGAAATCCTTAGTAAATACACTACAAAATTATATAAACATTGCATTTGATTCTCCGTGATTAGCAGATAGTGAGTCACTTGACCCACAACAGTTGTTTTGATTTGCCAGTATTGTCTGAAATATTTAATGAAAATTATTATTATTTTATAGTAAGTATTTATTTTGCACTTGCTGATGAAATAGTGACAAAAAAAAAAAAAAAAAAGGAAAAGCTTTATTTAACAGCAAATATTATTTGATAATTCTACTTTTAGACAACTTTGTGGAAACACTAATGATAATATTCCAGTTTGTTTGCCTTTTTCAAATAAAGGATTTTTTTTTCTCTTTTGGCTAGCAAGTGTCTGAATATCTAAGGTATACCTCTTAACCTTGCATTGTTTTTTAAATATAGTAATGGGACATCCTCTATTATAAGATGAAGAAAAATGTACAAAAAGACCAAGCAAAAATCTGACAATGTGAAAAGAAAAGCAGAATGTGAAAAAATTATTCAATAATTAGATATTAGAGGTATAAGCAAAAAATATTTTCATGGTAGGGCTTTAAGTTTTGAACAGATGTAGATTGATCAGAAAATGTATGTTTTCATCATGAAAAGATTAAGCCATTGGAGTTTAAAAACCTACTAAACTGGAATTGACGAACATTGTGTGAAATATTGCACAACATTGGAGTTGGCAAGTGGGAGTGAGCAAGGTGCGAAGCCCCTTAATATATATAAAATAAAAAGTTCTATAATTTTTTTCTTTTATTTTATCTTTAAAAAAGTTTGGGTATTTCAAAAAAACTTGTAAAATTAAAGTTTTTTCTGTTATTAAAGATTATATTTTAAAAATGGATTTAACTTTCACAAATGAGTAATATATTCGAAAAAGATTGAAAAAAATCACATAGAAATTTTATCTTGAGATTTGCACGAAACTTTATATTTTAGAAATTCTCTCTCCAGAAGACATAATTTTGAAATTGTAATAAATTTTTCAAAAATGCAAAATGGAATGAAATAAACTTTAGATTAAATTATTAAATGGAAGAAATATTGCTCTAAAATTCATTATATATTCCCTTCAATATTGATAAAGTGAAGGCAATTTGGCAAAATGAGTCAATTGGGAAAATATTAGTGAAAATTTTATTATTTTTGTATATATGTGTGAACATCAGCAAAGTGTTATTTTTAAAATGATAAATCTCTTTCTAAACATCTAAGTTAATGTTGGAATTTTCTCCAATCCAGAGAAGAACTGGAGAAACAGAGGGCAAAAGCCCATTATCAGAAAATGCATGCTGCTGGTAAAACAAATGAGGCAAAAGCAGATTTAGCAAGATTGGCTATAATTAAGAAGCAACGAGAAGAAGCTGCAAAGCGTAGAGAAGAAGAATTAAAAGGTAAAAATAAAATTTTCTTATTTATGTATAAAATTGTTTCCAATTTTAGAAAATTTCTCTTTCTATGTATTGCTGGTTTCAAAAGCAACTTGTGCAGAAGTTATGTTAAATTTTTGCAAAATTAATTATCCATTTATCTAAAATTTATTATGAAAACAAAAGTTGTTTATATTTATAGTGTTATCAAAAATGTTTTAATTTTGTGCTGAAGTCAAAGAAAATGCTCCTATGAATCAAATTGGTACTAAAAAAATGGCAATGTTATAAATTTAATAGCAATATATATCTTTATACTGATAGCCTGGTCATAACATATTATTAGGTTACAGAAAAGTTACTATTTTATATATTTGTCAAGTCTTTGTCTACTGAATTTAATTCAATAATTATTTTAACATCTTTTCTGTACTTTTATTGAAAAGAAAAATTGCTTCATGTGGCTTTCTTTTAATATAAAGTTAATAAATTCCATTATTTGGTGCTGAACTTTTTTCTTTTCTTTTTGAAGACTAAATAAATTAAGAAAATATAACTTTTAGTGTATTACTATAGTGTTAATTTTTATCTTAATGCTATTATTTAATTATCGTATACTTATGCGTTTTGGTGCTATCATCTATAGTGTTATTTTTTTTATCTTATTCTTGAGTGAAAGCCTTTTTTTGTGAGACAAGTTTTTCTTGATACAAGCATTTTAAAAATGTAATTTCTTTAATCAGTTAATCTAATTTTATCTCATACTTTAGTAATTTTAAAATTTTTAATGTATATAGTATTTTTTACTGTTTTTTAGTTTAAATTTTTGAATAAGATTTAATTTTTTTTTGGTAAGTTTGTTAGTTTTTATTATGTTGTTTTGCAAAACTTAAATTGTCATTTGTCCTAAAGCTTTAGAGAAGTAATGTATTATTTATTATGGTCCAATGTCCTAAAAATTCTTCAGGAATTTTTTATATAACAAATTAAGAATAATTAGACAAAATAAAGGAGGGGTGTTTTTTGTTTCCTTACAAATAAATGCACAGGCTGAGATGCAAGTACTGTGATTAGTATAATTATAAAACATAAAAAAAAAATTAATTTTAGTTTAGATTTTTTCCCCCTTTCTATTTTAAGAAAAATAGCATTACACTACTGCATATATCTATAAAAAAATCAAAATAAATAGCATATATTAAATACATTATATGCATATTAAGGTAATAATGATATTTTTTTATTTTCATGAATTAAATATATTACCAAGAACACTGAATAATCTACACCAATTTTATAATTTAAAACTTTTTTTTGCCTGTGTTCCCATGACATGAATTTTCTAAATTAAAATTTGTTTTATTTCAAAAAAAATTTTATTTTTTAGAGTTAACAAGTTCATCTGGTATTAAAAAAATACTTTATTTAAAAAGAAATTTAATTATTTTTTAATTCTAGTGTTTCTAAATTTTAATGAATTTTTTTATTTTTTATTTTGCAGCTAAACAAGAGGCTGAGAAAGCAAAAGCCAATTTGACAAAGAAAGCCCTTGGAAAAAAAACATGACGTCTTTTCTATTAAAATTATTTTGTTTCTACAATCCAAATTTATGTTCATTCAAAATAAGTGCAGGTTGCATTGACATTGTTTTTATTTTGAACTTTGTGCTTTGCTTGTCTACTTTTGAACACAATTTCATTTGTAGAGCTGTAAAATATCGTTTGTGTCGAGTAAAATTTTTTTGTTAAATATTGTCACATTTTTGCCGTTTCAATTTACATAAAGCTAGTAATCTTAAATGTTTAAAACTGGGAGTCCCCCCCCCCCTCCTTTCTGAAATGAAAGTATTTTCCTTTAAATCTTTTATGGCTGAAATGTGATTTTTTTAAAAACATTTTTTTTTTTTTTTTAAGTTTTATAATATTTGGATACAGAGTTGGTGAGAATATGGCTCTAAAATTTTTATATTTTAAAAAAAACATTTAACAAAAATTTAGTAATTTAAAAGAAAAGAATGTTGGATTTAACCAAAAGATGATCTAAAATATTTTTTAACTGCTTTGGGCTACTAGCTAGTTTGCTAGGAATATTGGTTCAATTTACCTTCAATTAAATCTCATACACATAATTTGATTTTCACGATTCCTTCCAGAAAAATTTTGTAAGATTATATTGCAACAGACATTAAATTCATGTTATTTAAATAACTTTATGCATGTGTTAATTATTAAAATAACTTGACATACACTTGTTACAACTGTTTATTGTGAGTATGAAACTTTCTAAGGGAGTGAGGAATATGGATAATTTGTTTCAAATTGTTTATTTTCTGTGACAATATTATTTCTCTTTTCATTTTCCAATATCAAGCTGAATCATTTTTCCTTAATTTTCAACAAATGAAGAAAACTATGAATTGAATATTGGATGAAACAATGAAAATTGTTTGAATTTAATTGAATGTATTATTGGGAATTATACAAAATCTGTGTTTAAAAATTTACCACAATTCAGAAAGAATTAATGAAATTGATATCTTTAAAATGGTTTTTGAGCAGTTTTGAGCTATATTCCCTGGAGGTATTATAGAAAAATGCAAAGATCTTAATTTTTAAAGAATTCGTTTTAGAAAAGCACGCGAGAGGTGTACATTTCCACCCTTCAGAGTCCAGCCGTCTGATTTGTTATGTACCAACATACATGTATTTTCTTTTATTATCAGTAGAAATATTTCAGAAAGTACAACAAATAGTATTATATATTTTATGGTAGATTGCAAAACAATGAAAAACGAAATACAAGAAATTTAAAATAATTTTATTAAGTTCATTATTTAATGGTAAATTAAAAATTGTCAGATTTTTGCAAAATGGTGCAGAAAACGTAAAAGTTAGTGTTGAAATGTCAGTTAATTTTACTGCCCTAGAAAATGGCTAAAAATAAGATGGAAACGGTAATGGTGAAAATGGATATGCATATTCTTCAAATATTTTTGCTATAAATTGTAGAAAATGTACACAAAATTAATCTTATTTATTTCTAGTCACCTCAAAAGGTGACTAGTTCCAGTTGATTTGCCAGAATCAGTGACAGCTAACTTTCTATTGATTATTTTGTTACCTATTTGTGCTTATGGTTACACACACACACAAAACCCTTCAAATTTTGATTGATACATTACACTGTCATTATAGTTTTAGAAATTTTATTTATTGTGCTATGCATTCCACTATTCTATCTATATCATTGTACATCAAATAATATCACAGAAAAAAGCAACAGTGTTTAAAAATTGATACTTCCAAAACGATTGCTTTATTATGTTAAACAATTGCTTTTTCACGATTGCTTTATTATGTTGTTAAACCCCATTGTAAGAATAACAAAATAATAAAAAAATATTAATGTATGTTTTATATTGAAATCTATTTGCCCTACTAATATTAGGGATGTTAAGCACAGATATGAAGCATGATTCTTCTTTCCTAGCTTTAAACAATTAAAAGAAAAGGTAATGAAGTATTAGATAAAACAATGAAACAATTTGGGGTTTCATTCATAAAAATGAAAATATTGTAATATAATAGAGGAAATATAGGAAAATATTGTACAATTTAAATGCGGCTAATATTGTACTATTAAGATATAATTTTGAAAATTTTATAACCTGTGCAGGAATATTTTAGGAAAATATTGTTAAAAAAATAAAATCGCTCTAAGGTTTATATTCTATTTTAATGGGAAATAATTGGTAACTTTTGGTCAAATGATTTAGCCTGCAGAGCACCAAAACACATATGTATTTTCGTTTATTACTAGTAGAGATTAGTTTTTAAGAGAGTTAATTTTTTTGAGAAATTGGTTAGGTGATAATGTTTGTTCATGAATCGACCATGTACAGAAATGAACAAATCCACCAAAAAAAATATGTGGTTTATTTAGATTTTGTGATGCTATTTTTGTTTTTCTTTTCTCTAGTAACAAACAATCTCATTACTGCTATAAGAAATTTCTTTAGAGTGCTAACTTCAGAATCTGAACTAAATATACTTTCAATTTGACAAGCTGTAAAATTTTTATTTGTACAAAAGGAATTGTATATTATTCATGAATGAAATTTACATTTGAATATTTTTTAAAGAATAATGTGATCTCATATTTTTCATTATTTTGATTTTTTTAAAAATTGAGAATTTATACACTGAAAAATGCTTGCGAGATTCAGGAGATAGGAAGAGAATCTTAATTTATGCAAACTTTTGTTTGAAAAGTAAACTCAAGTTGCTTTATAAATGACAAAGCCAAGATGCTAGGATATTTAATAATCAAACACTCCTGAATATTCCTGTGTGTGGAATATCCCTATTTTACTTTTATCTTATGTCAAATATATATATATATTATAAACTTATTTATTATTAATTTTTAAATTTGATATTGGGAAATGTACATACATACATAAATTGTATAGTAATCCCTCAACTTAGAAAATTTTTATCTGTAATCTTCAGACCATGAAAATTAGAATGGGAGTATTTGCTTAAATGAAAATCTCAAAGCATAACTTCCATTTTTAAATTTCTTCATATGATCTGAGATTTAAGACAAGGTTGTCATGGCACTGGGAGAACCAGTAAATTTAAACATCTATAAAATAGGGGAAATGCTGAGAAATTTTCGATTTTCCTCAAAAACTGGGAATGTATAGGAACATTTTTTTAAAAAAAGTAAAGTATATATATTTTCAAACATTAAGAAAATAAAAGATCACTAGAGCTCAAAAAATTAAAAGCACAATATGTGACCGTTAAACCAGGGAATTTATATTTTTTCTTCTGCATAGTCCAGTTTCTAAAACTGAGAAAAAACACTGATATTGGAATAATCACTGCAGCTACTTGAAAATTAATAGAACTACTGAAACTGAAAAAAAGTCATTTTTTAATAAAGTGTTTCATATTTATAAAAAGTATTAGAAAAAAATTTGATTGCATGTTTGAAAATTTTATTTTAAAAGTTGTATCCACATTTATTGAAAAACAATATAATATATGAAAAGTGAAAGGTAGGATTTCCTTTAACTTCTTTATAGAGCACAAATTTCATCTATATGTTCAGAGTATACAAAAATCTAACTTGTAATTTTCTTGGGAGTATATATATATAGATAGAACAGCTTAATTCATTTAATGAAGAAATTATATGAAAACATCAAAGTAGGAAAAAAATATTTAAAGTCGAAAGAATTTTCCGATTTTGGGAAAGACAAATATAATTCTTATATTGTCACAAGGCAATGCAGTTATGAAAAGTGAATGTAGTATCAACAATGATATACAACATGAAGCACTGACAGATGATTCTTTAATTAGTCTAATAACTGTATATGATATGAATTTTTATGGAGGTGTTTTTAATGTTCTGATCTCGAGATATCTGCTGTAGTTTGCAAATGTGAGATATTATAAAGCTTTAAAAAAACAGAAAAAAAAAATCCAACATATGCAAAGTAACTTAATATAAATTGTTGCAAAAGAAAAATTAACTTGATGCCCAAATATATAATTTTGAAAAAAAAAGTTATTTTTTATTAAATGGCAGATTAGATGGAAGAAAGATATTTTCCTCTCCCTCCCCAAGCCCTTAATTTTACATCACTTTACGAGTTTCAGGAAATTATCATTATCTTCTACCCCTTTTTTAAAACTTTTATCTAGCTGAATTCTAGATAAAAAAAAAAACTTTTTTTTCTACATACAAATTCATTTAATATATTATTTCAGCTAATGTTGCATTTTTTTCTGTTTCTCTTTGCTTTCCACACTAATAAAAATTAGCGAGGTATTATTATAATAGCTACATGAGTGCTGTTTACGTTTCCTCTTATATTGCATATGCATACAGGGAATTTTCCAAATTTGAGTGGCAATCCTCTAAGACAGGATTTTACAAATTTAATACAGAATTTTACTTTAATTTTTTAAAATTGTTACTTATGAAATTTCAGATCTTTTATTTCTGATACACATAATGTATATCATGAAAAGTCCATGTTATTATATGCTATTTCATTAACTGTACTACAGATAAGTCTTCTCATGAATTTTAAGTATATACAACTTGGTTAATTGACATTATACCTAGTATAGAAGTACATCAAAAAATATATTCAACATTGATGTTTTTAAAATACAAATGAGAAATTTTAACTATTTACTTATATGCAAACCCTTATATATACAAAGGAAAAAAAAATGGAATTCATAACTCTTAAATTTGAATGTTATCTTTAAATGTAGTATATTTTTTTATACCTCTGCTTTTAAAGCTATTTTCAACCAAATCATGAATATAATTAACTCTTTAAAAAAATTCCGAAATAAATTTATGAATACTAAAATTTTTTAATAATTCCCTATAACATAAAAATAAGTTCAGTTAACATGACTTGGTGTGGAAAGAGAACCCGTTATGTTTTTGCTATATAAAAATGCCATTTATATTACTTCAGAAATAGAAAGATTAATTTATAATATTAAACTGATGCCAATTTCTAATAATCAACTAAAAAGGATTACATATTCTAAAGAAAATTTTAATCTTAATATTTATATAAAGCAATTAAACATAAAGACTTCCAGTTTGAAAGGTAAGTGTTTTTTTAAATACTCTACAATGCATAATCATATGAATTTTAAAATGTCTTAATTGTATTTAATCTTAGATATATAAAACTTATTATGAACATCTTACATTAAAAAAAGTCTCATTTTTTTATAGTTATGTATTTGATGGAACTAGAAATACATTTTTAATCAAGAAATAAAACTATATTAGAAAGATATATAAACCATGTTTATTAAACTATCTGCAGATAAAGTGACAGATAAGTAATATAAGAATACTTTATATGTCTTGTATAGGCATTACATATCAAATATGCATAAAATGATTCAATAAAGAGATTTTAATTTAAAATTAGATTAAAATAGATAGATGAAAATTTAAATTTTCACTAGGATTTCTAAAGGAATTTTTTTTTTCCATAATTTTTTTCAAGTCGAATTCTACAGAGGAATATTACAGTATTTTTCAGTTATTAAGACTTAAATGTAAACTACCAGGCTATAAAAAGAGACAAAACATCGGAATGTAATCATTTATTTGACCACAAACTATAATAATGTCTACTCAAACAAATACTGCCATTACATATGAATTTTAAAAACCACAAAAAGGTATTTGACATGAGATGGTGTGACTAATGTTCAGTGAAAGAGAGAACATGGGCTATGAACATAAGAAATTATGCTGGCAGTGTATGCAGTAAACATGGACCATTTTCTTTTTAATAACAATTTCATGACACACATTCCTCGAAAAGAAAGTAAAACAAGCAGCTGAGACTGAGGGGACAAAAGCCACATACAATGGACAAAGTGAAACATTAAAATCAGATTATATGCGACACAACTACACAATCTAACAATTCAATACCAAACTAACACATTACTCCCGACATCGGCTGCTTGTGTACACGAGAGTAGTAAATAACTTAAGAAGATTATCTTAAAAATGATCTTGTGATGTTTTAAAACAAGAACCAGTCAGTATATATCATATAAAAGGCTATCGTTCATGAATGGTATACACTTGAGATGAAAGTGGGTATGCAAATGTTCTCTCAATGTCTTATGCTCGTTCACCACGGATTCGCCGGGCCAACTGGATGTCTTTAGGCATGATGGTAACACGTTTTGCATGGATGGCGCACAGATTTGTATCTTCAAACAGTCCAACCAGGTATGCTTCACTTGCCTCCTAAAAAAGACAAATATCACCATTTTAAACATATTTTCAGTTAATTGTAGGCTTTTTCTGAAATTATAATATATCAATAGGATTATTATACTACATTAATGTAATGACATGCTAATTACCTGCAATGCTCCAATAGCAGCACTCTGAAAACGGAGATCAGTTTTGAAATCCTGAGCAATTTCTCTGACCAATCTCTGGAAGGGCAATTTTCTGATCAACAATTCGGTGGACTTCTGGTATCGACGGATCTCACGAAGAGCAACAGTACCAGGCCTGTAACGATGGGGCTTCTTAACACCTCCAGTGGATGGTGCACTTTTACGAGCAGCTTTTGTAGCCAACTGCTTACGAGGAGCTTTACCTCCGGTAGATTTACGGGCAGTCTGTTTGGTACGAGCCATAGTACAGCCTTAAATTCTGAAAATTAATCAATTGCTGGTGAAAATATATTAATTTTATACAAATATAAAAGTAATTAGATTTAGAGAAAGTTGAATATATTGAAGACATTCTGCAACATATCAGAAGTCATACAGTGCAATCGATGATCCATTTTATAACTGTTGGAATTAAATGGGGAAAAACCAAGAAAAATTTAAAATTAACATAACTACACCGATGTTTTGATGGAAATTAACTTATACATTCACCAACGAAATCCAAGCTTAAAGCATTTTAAAAAATGAATAAAATAGGTTAAATTAAATTAATAAAATAATCTCAAAGGCCCGATTGAACCGTTTTCAAGCCTTAACATCTCTCTCTCTCTCACACACACACAAAACGAATTATGCGAATCTGAACTAAGTTACAGAATTAAATAACAAGGCACAAAAACACACAGAAATTAAATTTTAATGCAAAATTTAACTTTTACCATGAAATATACTCTATACGTAAATTAAATTTGTATAAAGTTTAAAACAACTTTAGTAGGAAAACAATTGGTGATATACGATATATAAGTGCCAAAGCCATCTTTTAAATAAATAAACAATCCAATTTGGCTATTTTATGGAGATAATATGCCATTTTATCCCAGATTCATTTGAATAATTTACACTCATTAAAGTAGACTATTTCTATAAATATCGACAGGACCGAGTACAATATATATATAATAGAAATAATGAGGCATTCATAATTCACATTCACAACAGAAACCATTTAAGTAAACACATTCTACAAATTAAACAAATACGTTCTCTTAAAATTAGTACAGCTTTAATAATGATATCCAGCAGAAACAAAAACATCTGTTATATTTTCTACATAACGGTAAAGCTTAACAAAGGAAAAAATGGCGGAAGAGCTTTCCGGGTTCACGCTAGAACATAACAGATGGAACTATGAAGCAATACGTTAATTAAACTATTATTCATCTACAAAATTTGTGTATAAGTTGTTATTTACCTGAAATAAAATCGGTATATAACCTTTACACAGGAATAAATAAATCCTTCAATATTTTAAGGATCCCAACTCACGAGAAAACAAAATACTGCACTGACCACAAGCGACTCAGAAACATTGCACATTACGTCACGATGACCCGTTAAAGCATTGGTTGCTTGTCATTTTTGTCTATTCTCCATTGGTTCGCAGAAGAGGACTGTCCATTGGTGCAAAGCCCTCTGAATCTCGCTCTTGATTGGTTAATATTTTGCTTTCCGATTGGCTGGAATGTCGATCCCGGAATCCACAACAAATGCACGTTTCGTTATCATGCTTTCTCACAGGAAGGGAAATACAGACCGAGAACAATTTTAGAGTAAAAACTGTTACCAAATGTAAAAAGATAAATTTTAAATTCGGAACTCGTTTTTGAATGTCAAAATTATTCTGAATTCTGCTATTCTGAATTATTTTTCTTTAATACTGCCACTAAAAATAATAAGAAAACGATAAGAAACTTAATCAAGATAGTCCTAAAAGAACGAAATTTTAGTTTAATTTTTAAAATGTGCTATTAATATGAAAATATCTGGTTTGTATGTGCAATATATATTGAAATTCTTAAATTAAAGAAGAGCATTAACCTTTTTGGATTTTCAAACCTCTATACAATAAAAGATAAAAAAATGCAGATAAAAGAATTTTTTAAAAATATTTTTTAAAGTTTACTAAATTACATCAAAAAAATTAAAAATCAATAAAAAATTCACCAATCATCAATTAGTAAAAGAGAATACTTATCCCCCCCCCCTATCTTATGGAAAGCCTGCAAATGCAAAAGAATATTCAGATTTTCAGAAAATAGCAAAAACTAATTAGTTCCAAGAAAGATACTTTAGTTACAATCATGTTAATGCATTATAAATAAGGTGCTGATATAAACTTAATTTGAAATCCAATAAATATAACTTCATTAAAAATTCTGAAAAAAAAATCCCCTTGTATTTGTATTATAAACTGATATTAGATTATATTAAGATCACAATATAAACAGGACAGAAAAAAAAAACAATTGAATTCCATTTTCCATAACTTTTAAAACTACTACCCCCCTTTTTTTTACATTCATAAAAAGATTTAATCTAAAGTTATTTATAACTATTTAAGGCTTTGAATGAAACAAAAAATAAATAGTAAAAATAATATAACTCACAACAATAACAAAGCAATTCGCTAGATTAAATTTTATTTCTTTAAGCACAAATTAAATATAATATGATAAGTTCTTACCCGCAGGTATATTGGATAAATTTTAAAATGAAATATATTAGTGCATAAAAATAACCCATTTTAAAATACAATTGTAATTGATTACTTCAACATATATATTACTAACGTCTATTAAAGTTAAAACTGAAGCATAATATTGATGTCCTTTATTTTTAAAAATATTAAGATATTGATGTAGTTTTTGTAATCAATTGTTTAATATAGGTATTACAAAAATATGTGTACAAAGTTTTCCTACAATATAATCCATTCAAAAAATAAATAAATGTAATTTATTTTTAATGGCTGCTGGTAAACTGGCTATAAATACAATTATAAAGATCATGGGGAAAATTTAAATTAATCTATAATAAATTATCCACTTTTAGCAACCAGATGCCAAATGAGAATATTTTAGTTGCATTTATATAAATTCTCTTTGTTTGTTTCTTTTTAAATTTCTCTCAAAAAAAGAGTTTACCTTACAAAACTAAATCCTACGACACATAGTGTTACCAGAAATTTAAGTATGCCCATCTCAAATTATGCAGTGTTTTTGAAGCATTATAATTTGATTTCAATTTGAAATCAGAATTATCAGAATCCATCTTGCTTAACATTGAATGATGGAATAAAGCCCTAGAATTACATATTTGATGAGAAAAAAATTAAATTTTATTATGATAATGAAATCTATGAATAAAAAAAGGAAATATTTAAAAATTATTAATCCTGAAAAAATTGCATGGTGAATAATTGAAGCAGCACTATGAAAAAACAATATATTAATATTAAATAAAAACAAGTTTAAATATTTTTTAAAATGATAAAAAGAATCCATTTAATTTTTAAAAAAAGAAATCCCCTTTAGATAAACTTTTCACTAACCTAAATATATAAGTGTTGAATGTAATAGTATTAGATTTAATGGATTCCTGTAAAATACCAACACATGTAGACATTTTATGAAACAAGACCAAGCTGTTGATTAAAAGCTATTCACATCACTATCATTACCACTACTAAGTAATTATGCATAAAAACTACCAAATTCATATATAATAATCTACAAACATCTTCATGATTTTTTTAATACCTTAAAAGGCACCAGCAAGTTAAATTCAAACCAATTAACATTTATTAGGGATTCTTATCAGAAATTAGAGATTATAAAAAGAAAATCTTCCAGAGCATTCTTCTTAAATATAAAAACAAGAGTAACATGATTATGAAAAAGTCATTTTAAACACACACACACAATTTCATTTCAGAAATTTCCAACCCCCACATTAATCTTTATTGAAAGAAAAGCATATTAAAATTAATGGAAATAAACATATAAAAATATATATACAATTAGATATAAGTAAAACCAATTAATTATAATAAGATGATTTTGAAGCCGAGTTCTAATAATTTAATATTTTTAATATTTGATCTTTTAAAACTGAAAATGCTAGAGATTCTAGTATTTGTGTATCTTTGGACTTAAATGCATGGCTTTCAGTTTGAGTACATGTAATTTCCCAAACATAGTCAATTAACTAATATGACAACTATAGTAATTTCTTTAGCAATTAATTGCAGCTTAATTAATTAATTGCTGCCAATGATATTTTTTTCTATTAATCATTAGCATACATTTAATGCAGAAATGCCATGATTCTTATACAAGAAAGCACCCCAAATGAATAAGCTCCTACTTTGCAAAACAGAAGGCAATGAAAATACACTGTTCACATTGTTTATATATAGAAAAATTTAATATATACAAGTAATATATAAATAAAATATAATATAGATGCTGAACCATTTTATTTTCAATGTTATAAGAAAAA
Source organism: Argiope aurantia (assembly GCA_026543865.1). Lineage (NCBI taxonomy): Eukaryota > Metazoa > Arthropoda > Arachnida > Araneae > Araneidae > Argiope > Argiope aurantia. The sequence goes on from JAPMOR010092620.1 coordinate 296,377, forward strand.
TCTAGAGTATATCTTCATTGGATATTACTATATATGTATCCTTCAGATTACTGATCTATTTATTTTTATATCCATTTATTTTATTTTAGAATGGTTTAGAATAACATAACATTTTTGTAAACACTTATTAAAAGAGTATTACAATAATAATAGTCTAAATATATTTAATTTTTCGGCATTTTACATGCAATTCTGCCCATATTCATCGAAGTTTTGAAATAACATTAATAAATTTATAGAAAAAGCTATATCAAATTCAATTGAAATTCTAGCAACTCTACATAGATAAACATTAATGAACCTAAAATTTAGACAATATGTTTCATTCATATTAAGAAAGGATTTCCATCCCTAATCAATATTAATACATTATATATAAAATAATAGTCATTACATTAAAATTATACTAACAGAAATTTTACAATGTATATTAATTGAAATGTATATATTATCATAAAATATAATATTAAAAGGATATCTAATGTATTTTTATTGACATTTAATATTAGCTACAATAAATATACAGCCAGGAAAAAAGTTTTAAATCATTAATTCTAATAACATAACATACTAATTTTCATTATTTAGCTAAGAAATATAAATTTTCCTAGGGAATTTCATTTTTTGGAACTTAAAAAAATCCTTATCTTTTTTTATAGAAAATTCTAATTTAGATTATTAGGAATTATTCAAAAAAATAGTGTGTCCAAGAACATATTTTATTAGAACATATATATTCTGCATAATATTATAGGAAATTAGATTATTTTACACAAGATTAATTCTGTATATTTATGAATTAAAAATTTATAAATAGAATGATTTAAGAACATTAAATTTCATTAGAACAGATATATTCCACAGAATAT
>JAPMOR010092620.1:305027-354068 GCA_026543865.1 Argiope aurantia
TTTTAACAACAGATGCCTGATCTCACCCCAACTTTGGAAGATCATAGCCACCTAACCAACATCAATGAAATGAAAGAATTAATTGAAGCTTTTAGAGAAATCAAAAATTTACTGAAAGAATTCCCCGGACTAATTACAGCTGCAGCTAAATTAAAAGAAGCAAAGACTAAAGATGAAAGGAAACTGATTCTCCTCAACGCACTTCTAGAATGAATCCCCACCCACCCGCCCACCTGCCCTATGCAAGCTCCTGATTCGCCCACCTCAAACAATAGTTAAACCGCCACCCGGATCAGTAATCTGCAGAAAAATAGACAACATCACCCTCACCCGCACTTCTCCAGCTAACCTTTCCTGATTGGTCGCCGCCGCACCTACACCTCCTGCCTTCTTTGCTTTACCAGCTCTGGCCCCATTTCCCATCTGCCAAGATGAGAGGAAGGTCCTTCGGACCGGTCCTCTCCAACAAGTCCATGTCATCTCAGAAGCGCCAAGCCTTCTTCATTTTTCCCCCATTACAGGAGATAGCTTCAGTATGAAGCGGGTTCTCCTTAACACCTCTCTCTGTTTCCCAAAGCATTCAAGACCCTTCTCCACCTTAATTCAGACCTCGACCCACTCATGAACAAACGCTGTAGTCAAGTTTACAAGTTTTTAGTTGACCGGAGATGGCGCCCTACGGGCGCCGGCGCTCCAAACCTTTTTCCCTTGTCCCAGCTCTCGGTCGTTTCCTCGAGCTGGATACTGCTGGATCATATGCAGGTAAATTAAGTAACTTGTTACGAATCTGGGGCAGTTTTTCGAAGAATTTGATTGATGTTCTTCTAATAAATTCCGAAACAGGTTCAATTTTGAGATCGTCATGTAAAATTTTCCTCCTGATATACCAGGGGACGTCTACAATCTTCATCAGGTGCCTATTTACTAGAAACATGATCTCAATAGAATTAAGCTCAGTAATTGGTTAAGGATTTTAATGAAGGATGGCTACATAGATTTTGGCTTATTTATTAACTTTTTTTTGATAAATTTACTTATTACAGTCCAGCATGTTTCTTTTTCAATAATCTGTAGGTTTATAAAAAATATTTTTCTGAAGGAACTCTTTGTTAATAATTCTGAATAACAATCAATCAAACAATCATATTTTAACATAATGTCTATGTTTATTTGTAAACAGATTTTTTTTAAGGAAATATTTATATTATGCATTATTTAGCAAAAATTTTTCTAATTGGAATTTATATCGCAAAATAATTTCTTGAAAATGTCTTATCATCGGTGAGCAAAATATATTATTATTAACTGCAGGAAGCCATAAGGAGGTGTCTAAATATAGATTTGCTGCGGCTTTATTGTAGAAACAAATGATCCATCGTTTTTTTTAAAAATGCTTTGCGAGTAAGCGACATTTAAAATGTTTTGTTGCATTACATAAAATATTTAAATGTTTTAAACTGAAAGCATCATGTCAATGCGTCTAACCGAGCTTCATTTGGCAATCAGCTTTAAAAATCTTGATCAGGTTAAATTTCTTATGAAAAATGGGCTTTTATTAGATCGTATGTGGAGAGGAGATATGCCTGTTAGCCGTGCAGTATATTATGAAGCATATGAGATTCTGGAATATTTAGTGCAGAAAGGGGCTGAAGTGAATGCTCTTTCTCAAAGTCACAGGATGGAGCCACCTTTATTTGCTGCTTGTAGTCTTGGAAGACTTAAAGCTGTACGCATTTTATTGCAGTCTCCAAACCTCGATATTGACCAAAGAGATTTTTTTGACCGAACTCCGCTATGGGCAGCTGTTCGTTCTCGATCTCTGGAAATGGTGAAACTTTTACTTGATCATGGTGCAGATGTTGCAGCTGCCAAAAATTTTACTTCATGTCCTTTATTATTGACAATGCCAAGTTTAGGCAGAAATCCCCACTGTGAAATTCCTTATCTTTTAATAAAGAGAGGGTGTTTATTGGATATCAGAGGTCCTACAGGATCTGCTCTTACTTTTTCAGTGATTTTTGAAAATCGTAAATTGTTTTGTTTATTGGTAAATGCTGGATGCTCAGTTGAAAATGAAGAGCTGTTGAACATGGATAAGTTGCCATTATCTTGGAAAAATGATATAAATTTTTGTGAGTGGATTTGTTCTTTGCATAATAATCCACGCTCCCTTGTTCATTTAACTTCCTGTATGATTCGAGAAAGCTTAGTAAAAATTCATAAAAATATATTTCCTGCTCATATTACACAATTGCCCTTGCCAGAAATCCTGAAGAGATGTCTTCTTTTAGAAAACTAAACAGCCTGATAGTTTCATAAAATTAGTGTTGGTGTTTTTTTTTTTTTGTTAAATTATTTTTATTACACATCTATCTGTTATCTATATGATTTTGTAATTTATAATTTACATTTTATTGAGTGTAGATCTGTATTTATTGCAAGTCAAAAATTCCTCTTAAAATTTTTTTAAGGTGGTATATTAATAATTCCTTCTGTAGTATATCTATTAATTTTGTGGTTTGAAATATTTTGAGATGATATTTTAATGTTTTCTTGTCTAATAATCTTATTTTAGATATTTGCAAAAAGCTTCTGAAATATTTGGATAATTTTAATATTAAATGTTTCCAAGTTGTCATCAATTGAAATTTTGATTAATTTGGCTACATTAAAATTAAATTTTTAGTGAAATTACTACAGCTTTATTAAAAATAAGAACTATTTATTTAACTTAATTTTATAAATAATTCTAAAAAACATTTGTTATAATAAATTTTTATTAAACAAATATCAGATTAATCTTTATAAAATATTAAATTTGGATACCACTTAGAAGAAATGATAAACTTTATACATTAGTCTTTTTTAAAATTAATTTCATTAGAATGTTGTACAGATCAGAGGATTTTTCTATCATGCATTTCATTTCCATTTTTTGTATATGTTTTATATTACAGAATTTATACGTAATAAATGTGTTTTATTTATTTTGAAAAGCATGCATCATTAATGTTATTTATGACTTCATGTAATCATTTTATGAATTTTCAGGTAAATGAACAATTTTAATAAAATTTTTTATTTTAAATAAATTTCAGTATTATTTTTATTTTATATTGAAGAATGTGATATATTATTATTAAGATAAAACTAACTCATGTAGTAACTATTTTACAATATTCAACTTCTACTTCAAGATTTATACTTTTAAATTGTATCCTTATAGAACAGAAAGGCATGCAATTATATGTTTTTAGTCATTATAACAGAAATTTTGGTTAATTATATTTGTAATGTGTATATAAAATATTGTGTATTATTTATTTTGTATTAAGTTTCAATCATTCATGGATATTTTTAAAGATAATATTTGAACAAATTTTTCTTATGATATATGAGTGATGTACTGCTAATTCTCATTCTGATGAAACTGAACTCTGATTTTTTTTTAGTATATTTATCATGTGTATATACAGGGTCATCCATTAGAAAGACAATTTGGGCTATGAAGCAGCATGCACCAACAACAGCACAGTCCTCAAATTCAATACAGAGTTTAACCAGTCTATTTAATGAGTATTTTATATGTTGGTGAACCACATGAGAACAATAATCAACTTTCTAATATGAACGAGGATATGAAACATGTACATAATTTTACTCTTTAATAGTAAATTTTTATTCTTAAATTTTACATTTGAAAAAAAAATTCCAAGAAATAAAATATGAGTTCATTGAAAATTACCGAACTGTGCCATAATTTAATAATCTACTAATTATTCAGCTGATCTTTTAAAAAAATTTGCAAGACATTAATATCTTCATTCTGGTTTTTATGTTAAAAAAAATTATGAAATAAGCTGTCAAACGGTTGATACTTATACAATAACCAAATGTGAGTGATTCATTGTTTAAAATGTTGTGTTTATTGTTTACAACAATTTATCATTAAAGATGTCATGTTAGTCTATTGATCATATTTGCCAATAATATGCAATTAATACACAAATACTCAAAAGCAACTAGTTTGAGCATTTATTATAATGTAGATATTCTTTTATTCATATGTATGTCTAATATATAAAAATTTAAAAAATTGATTTTTTGAAAGTTTATGGGGTACTGACTCCCCTTAATATTAAAGCATATTTTTCATATAAATGATATATTCTAAAAAATTTCCTTTGGAATTCTTTTGGAATAAATGTAAAGAATGAAATAATTTTCTAGAAAGATTAATAGTTTACTGTATGTTTTAAATTACTTGTATCAACAACAATAAAAGAAATAATCAGTATCTGCTTAATTATATCTCAGAAAAATATCTTAGTTTTCAAAAATTCATTTTTAGATACTTGTATATCTTTCAGGAGTGGATACTAGGGGGGGGGGCTCATGAACCCCCTCCCCAACTTTTGAGAATATTGTGAAATTATAGAGTTTACTGCATTTGGATAATTGATTAAATTATATATGATTGTTAAATGTATAGTTTGATTATATATATATATATATATATATATATATATATATATATATATATATAGGCATATAATATATGTATAGGCATATAATATATAGTTTGAAAACAAATTAGTTTATCTTTACAATCCATCTTTTCGTGCCTTACATATATCCAATCTTAAAAAAAAAAAAAAAAAAAAAAAAAAATTAAGAAAACAACATCCTTTATTGATTAATAGGCAATCTCCATCTGGGATTCTTGTATAAAATCACATTTAGGAAAATTAGGTATATTAAATTAAATAGAGTGAAATCAAGATAGTGTGTCTGTAAAAGAATACTATGTTTTATATATTATCAAAGAATTTATATTATACTCTTTATATTGTATAGAAAGTAAGCAATTATTTGTGATAAATTTAAATTTAATGTTGATATTTGGGAATCATGGAAGTTTTAAGTAATGATTTCCTTTATTTCAGATTTTATTATTAAATTGATATTGATATACAAAAGAAGGTAATTTAACAAGTATCAGTTTTTTTTAAATTGAAAGAAAATAAAATATAATAATATAAATTAAAATTAAAAATAGTCAGCTTTATACATAACATTTTCTAATCCAACTCAGTTTTAAACTGCCACAATTTAATTAGTTTGATTTGTTTTGCTGTACAACTTCAGACTTCACTGATTTTATTTTCAATAGCCACAATAATATAGCTTGGAGCAAGATAAGTATATATCTAATATTTTCCATAATACTTATATTCAAAACATTGTTTTCTGGAGTCCCATACTAGTATATGCAGAAAGCAGATTTATTTATTTTTATCAGTCTGCTATCTCTTTAAAACATTATTTTTTTCAGTAATCAAGAGTTTTTTTTATTTGCAATATTTTATGAAATTCAAAAAGGAGCAACAAAATTTAAAATTGCAAGCTTATAAAAAAAATCCTCTAATACTGGTCTTAAAAAAGTGATTTTTATGTGTAATAGTGAAGTAGAAATAAAAAGAATGCAAAATACAGAGAAAAAGAAACAATTTGAATGATGAAAAATGATAAACATTTATTAAATTTTTAAAATCAATTAATTCTAAGAATGATAAAAACATGTAAATGAAACTAACCATATATTTTCAACAGTTAAGTTTTGAGATTGACAAAAATCAGACCCCCCCCCAAAAAAAAAAAAAATCTTTAAAACTTTTAGATATGAAGTTTGAAATGTGGGCCAAGCTTTCCAATCATATAGATTATCAAAAAATACATATAGGTATTGTGTAGCCTAACAAAAGATAAAGGAATAGTATATCAGATTATATTAAATGTTTACTTACATTTTTGATATTGAATACATTTATTTTTATAAATGTAACTAACTGTTTTAATATAATTATTTTAATGTTATTTTTTAAAAGTCTATGCCAAATCATTGTATTCTATCTTTTTATAAATTTTTAGAAAAGTTTTAATAAAAATTTTAGATATTGATCCGTGGATATTTATTTGTAGAAGTCATTAATACACAATGAGTGTTTTTTGCAAATAAATGAGAATTTAGCTATCTATATGTAGTAATAATGTTAATCTGCATTGCAAGTAAATTCTTTCTTCTACACATTTTTATAGATCTTAAAACTGCTAATTCATTTACAAGATTAAAATTAATAAATATATTTTTTTTCTTTCAGTTTTGTATTGTATAGTTGAGAGAGTTTTTTACAAATAGTAATGTTTATTTAAATATTTATATTCTTTATTTCATTCTCAATATAAAACCTTTCAATATTATAGCAATTGGCATTTTTCTATAAATATCTAATTTCTTGAGAGTTTTCCTCTACTATTACTATGATACAAAATTTAAAAAAAAAAATTCTTTCATATTCAGATGAAAATATTTCAATGATAAAATTATTAAGATATTTAATCTGTTTTAGTAATCAAATATGTAAATTGTAATTGTACTTTATGTACAATTATTGTAAATTGTATGTAATTGTAAATAGTACTTTATTACTTCCAAAAGAAATAAATATTATCAAGAAAGGAATTATTAATTTCATTTCAGTGGTAAATTTAGAAAAATAACAAAAACTAAATACAATTTTGAACTTGTTAAAATTGCAATATAGTAATTTTTGTAAAGATTTCTTGCATATCTCTTTTTCTTACTATGAAAATTCAGCAAAATTATGCATTTATGTTACGTGATATTTTAATATTGTATATTTAAGCAGGATCAATTTTCAGTGAGTTTGGTCTTGTTCATTTTGAAACACTTTTAAAAAAAGTTTGAGTAAAAAAAAATATTCTATTGTAAATCAAAATTTCAATGAAAGAGGAAATATATAAAATTACTACATGCTTTAACATTCACTCTATTTGCTTTCATTGATTCTATATGCATGAAATAAAACCATACACACTTTTGTATCCTGCAGTTTTTGAGTTCTTATTTCCAATTCCTTAAGAAGTTTCAGGATCATCACCTCCAATTAATTACTGTTGTAAAATTTTCAGATATAGAGTATTTCTTATGTTATCATTTGACCATTGTATTAAGGTTGCTTGGAATGTTCATTCTAGAACATGCAACATAAAATTGGTCAACGGAAAAAAAAGTGAAGTTTGATGTGGTCAACATTACAAGATTGTCCTTCAGCTTTATTGCAAAAAACAAAACAAATTGGAAATTAAAAACCTTGAAAATTGAATGGCATATTACTTGAGAGAAGAGAATTGTGGATAATGTATATACTCACTCCTTTATTGTTACTTATAACTAATATCATTTAATTATCTTTATAAATATTTGTGATATATAGGTTTTTGAAATGCCTGTATAATTATTTCACATTAATTTTTCCATTTTTTTAATATACCAAAAACAGATGGATTAAAATTAAATTTGATAATATGACAGTAATGAAAATGTCTAAATTAATTATGAAATTAAAAAGTTATAGTCAGAAAATGCAAAAGTGAAAAGGAATGTGCATTTACAAATTTTAAAAAGTAGACCTTGAATGTGATATGCACATATACAAAAAATACAATATCATTCCTTCTATGTTATATAGCATTATCAAGAACATAAATATGCGATTAAATGTATTCTAAATTCGTGGTTTTGTAACTGCACTTTTTTTTTTGTCTTGTAAATTACACACATATTAAATAAAACACTTCTTGTTTTTAGCTTTCAGCAATGGTAAAGTCACATGATTAAATATTTGATAAAACAATGAAAATAGTTTGAATTTCAAGGCAACAACATCTATTTTTGGAAATTAAGCAAAAAAAATTTTTTTTTGAAAAATCACTAAAATTAAGGAAGAATATGCATAACTATTAAATTAATATCATTACAAATTAAAAATTTCTGAAACAGCATTAAATTTATTTTTGCGTAAAAATATTTTTGGACACTATCGTAGGAAAACATCAAATTAATTGTTAATAAATTAAAATTTAAAAAAAATTACCCCAAGGTGCACATTTTTACCTTCCAAGGTATTGATATTCAACATATATTAATCAAATTTGGTAGCTGCAGATCAAACAGTTTGGTTTATAGAGAGCAAACACATTCATATATTCATTTTTATTACTAGTAGTAGACAATGCAATGAAGACTGATGAACTTATAAAATCTTAATTTCAATAGAATGTTACTACCTTTTTTTTTCACTGACTTCTGACTGTCTATCACTGACTTCTAAAGTCAGTGGGCTTGTCTATGACAACAACAACAAACCTTTTTTTTATTTTGTTCTTACTTCTTTTAATAAAAATGGATTCGTATATCAAAATGAATATTAAAATATATTTAAAATTTCAACTTTTAAACAAAAAATAATCATATAAAAATAAAATTCCATAACTTTTTTTTTTACAAATATGCTGCTAATGAAATTAAATAAATGAATAATGAAATTAAATAAAACATATTTATAGTTATTACACATGCCCTTCTAATATAAATAAAAATCCAGCCAAAGTACTGCCTATTTATACATTTTGTATGCAATATTAGTGCTATCTGTATTTCTGCATATTGGTAGCCCATTACTTTTGTCACTCCCTCTGTGTATATATATATCTATATATACATATGCCTTTACTAAGAATAAAGATGATTGTTGGCACTCTACAAGCCAAACTGTGTGACTTATAGCTATGAAATGCAGCACATATATGCATTGAAATATGGGAATGTGCACATCAAATATATATATATATATATATTGAAGTTTTACTAAATTGAAAATTAAGCAAATTTTTAGCATTTTTCTGCAATAACTTGCAAAAATATGACAGCACGAAAAGTTTCATACCATTTCAAAAATTGTCTTTTTAATGATATTAATTTAATAAACAATTTTAAATTTATTTATTTATTTGCCTAATTTCCTACAATAAGCTGTAATGGGTCATGACCATTGTTGTTCTGAAATTCAAACCACTTTCATTACTTCACCAAATATTTAATCACACAATTTTTTTTTATTGTTTGAAACTAAAGAAGGATTCAAATTAATATTTGTGTTTGTTTACAAGACCACAAAATTTAAAAGATACCTGTATTGTGAACTGGGCATTTATGTTTTTAATAGCTGTATGATGTTATTAGACTTGTCACCAATAGAGAGGTTCACAATAAAGAATGATTAAGTAAGATAATCAAAATAACATAACTATAATACCTGAAAATGTGGCAGAATTAAAGACATGAAGTAGGTATATAATAATTAATATATGTGTCAAGAGAATTATCTGCTTATTAGGAAAAAGCAAGATTTATAAAGCTATTAATTCCATATTACCACATATCATTCTCATTTTCAAAAAAGAAGCAAGTTCTTTATACCCTTCTGATTAAACAAGATATTTCTTTAAATACAAAATAAAATATAGTATGACTAGGATGCATCAAATTAATATAGTTATATTCAGAAACTGAAACCTGAAGAATAAATAAATGAATTGCTACAAACTTGTAAAGATATACATTTATTACAGTTGAAATATATACAATTTCTTAGAAGTTATGTAACTTCTTCCTCTTCATCTTCGGAGTCATCACCAGAAGATGGCCAATCGATTTCCCCTTCATTTATTAAAAATAAGTGAATACATTTAATTGCTATTAATACTGTTTAATATAAATTATTAAAATGATTAAAAAATAGAAATTAACATAAAATACATTTTCTTTTGTCAAGAACTATCAAACATAAGAAGCCATAAAACATTTAAAAAGATGTAAAGTTTTTAAAAGGTTTTATTCTCATAGTCTTTTAATCTCATGAGAAGTTCACTTACCAAAATACTATCTAATTTTAGAATTTCTAACTGCAATACCTATTTTAATGTCATGAATAAATTCAATTGATGAAATATGTTATTGGGAAGCTATTTCCATTTTCATTAAGAGAGATTAGGCATGTTATTACATTTTTATCACATAAGAATGGCAAATGAATTTGAAAAGTAATTGCAAATGTTACAGTCAGTATTTGCATTATATGAAACAAATAGAATGAAATATAAATTTTGCCTGTGCTCAAGAGTTTTATTTATTTTCCCCAAATTACACTTAAGCTTGAATCATGTTAAGAATAAGAATAGCTTAAAGAATTAGAAAAAAGACACATAAGTCTTATTATGAACTAAAGTTTGCAAATAAAATAAATAATTGTTCTAAAACATTCATGATTTAATCATTAAAAAATCATTTTAGAGTTTAATATATAAAGAATATAATATTTTAATGGCATAATAACTTAGTTATGATGCCATTTTATCATAGCTAGAATTTTTATAATTTGAATAGAATTTTTTTTATCTAATTGGAAGATTATAAATTTAAATATTATCAATTCATTAAATATTTTAATACATAATATTTCAAGGTTTTTCTTTGGAAATATCTTTTTTCAACTAATAATTAACCCAGAATGAATAATAATAAAGAGAAAAAAAAATACCAAGAAAATATAACAACCACTATACTGAATCACTGAATCATAAAGAAGAAAAGATTTAGAATATATTTCAATCAAACAACATTATTCTTAGAAATATGGAAATGACAATTTCTGTTATTCAGTTTGTGTGAATGTAAAAATAGATATAATTCGTGAAAGATTTTTTTTTTTTGAAAATTGGTTAAATTAAATACATAGTGATTCATTTCTTAATATATTTATGAATACTTTAAATTTTTATAATTTACAGTTTTTTAATTCAAAAATATTAATGAGAATTCATTAAAATTAAAATTCTCTACTAATCAACTTAATTCATGAGATTTAAACTACGCTTATTCTGGCACAAACAATAGTACTTTTATTACTTCTAATTCTATTAACAGAATTTGTTGCTAGACCAAAAAGGTTAATGAAAGCAATTATCAAAATAGTGATTTCCTATACAATAAAATTGAAAACAATTTTTTATAAGATTTTTTTATATATCCATGTACAATAATAATAAGTACAATATTTTTATTACATTAAATAAAAAATTTTAGTGCAAAATCTGAGTATGTCTCACCCCCCCCCCAAATTTTTAAATGACTCATAGTACAGTTATATGCATCAAAGGAAGGAAATTTAATGTAACCACAAACTATTCAAAAGAGTAAATTAAAAGTTTGCATCTAAAATGATGTATTGGATATCCTTTTGATAAAATTAATAATTTTGTTATTTACAATGTTTAGATATTAAATCTGGAAGATCACAGCACATTATAAAAATTATATTTCAATTCCTTTTTCCAATTTCCCTTTTAACATAGAAAAAGTAAAGAAGTTACTAAGAATATTCTATCTCAAAACATTAATAAAAAATAATAAAATTGGATTAAAGATTTTACATGATCATAATTATGTTTTAAATAAATCTAAAATGAAAAATTTGTATGCGAATATGGTAATTTTTGTTTGACTGCAAGATGAATGAGTGCAGGATGGCTCTATCTTTCACCTTGATTATTCAGGTAAATGCTTACATAACTTATTATTTTTTTTTACAATAGCATGAAATGTTAAATATTAGCTGATTTTGAATTCATTTAAAGTTAATTACCTTTATCAGCATGACGCTCTTCATCAAGTTTTCTCAAATAAGCAGCTTGTATAGATAAAATCTCTTCTGATGATGAACAAGAGGCATATGAAGATAAAAGTTCTTCATTTACAGACAGAAAGGTGTGGCCCCACTTGAACTGTTTCAAGTATGATTTGGCAAGTTCATTAAATCCTGTGCAAAATAGAAAAAAAAAAAAAAAAAAAAAAGAGTATTTGACTGAAAAAAAACACTTTAGAAATATTTATATTCTTTATTGACAGACAATTTACATTATTTTCAAACAGAGGATAAAATTATATTTTATACAATCTTCTATGATTAAAAATTCAATTTCAGAACTACAGAAAAATTCTGAACTTTCAAAGATTTGAATAGAAAGAAAATGAATTAATTGTTTTCAATGGTATAGTAAATTATTCTAGCATAACAATGAATTCATATCATTTCTTCCCAAAATTATTGTTTATTCATAATTTTGTATGTTATTGTACAAAGAATGCTCTGATAACACAAATTTTGATTCTTCTAATCATTATGCCAGATAAATGACAAACAATACATATTTTTGTTCAAATTGTAAATTATGACATCATAAAATATAAATACATAGCATTTAGATTTTAAAGCACAAACTTTAGAAAAAGCAATGTTTATTTCCATTAAAGAATATAGGCATTTTTTTCCCACAGAATTTCTAAGAAATATTTCCTGATTTTCATAAATTCTAGAATATTATTATTCATAAATTGTTTTATTTATTATTTTTATTTTGGTAATATTCAATTTCAATAACATATGACAAAGCAAATATCTTCCAAAAATTGTTAAAGAATATAGATATAATGAGAGCTACATACATTAAGTGTACAAAACTTAAGCAACAAATTAACTTTCATTGTAAACTATAAAACTGTAGAAAAGTAGTTTGCTATAGTTACAACGAAAATCCAACTCAGCAGAAAGGCATATGCAGATATCAAGGCAATGAATTTCAAATGACATGAGGGCATGCGAAAGGCCTAAACAATGCATGGACAGCAAAGCAACTTAAGAAGGAAGAAAATCGCATTTTTAGATATTTGTAAAGTGAAAGTGACATTAGTATTTCAAGATGCCTTGAAACAAGGTAGAATGACCAGAAGAAAAGCATGGTTTGAATGAGTGTTATCGATAAGTTTGCACTTGAGAGAAAAGTTGTTTGATGCATTTGCAAAGCATTCTAGAGTAAAGGTACAGCTGTATAAAAGATTGGTGGTGAGCGGACAAGGAAAACAATGGCAATATATGACCAATATATCGTCATGTTGATGAAAAACCAGACAACATTTTTTAGCACTTGTGTACGATAATAAGGACAACAGGTGTCCTAATTTACTGTCGCCAAATAATTGCTATTTTATTCACCATCATTTTAATTTAGGGTCTTCAGCTACATCTTTCGGCAATAATGAGCCTTGGGCTTTTATCAATCCATGAAATAGAAATAACATGTGTAATGTTGTGAACCAAATTAATTAATTTGACAGGAAAAAATTAGATTCCGAATTTAGTAATGTAAATGTAATTTAAACATGAAAATAATCGGTATATTAATTGATTTATTTTAAATTTGTGGGAAGAGAAACATTATGAGGTTGACAAAAGCAAAAGATTCGGTTAGGATTGAAAAGATCAGAGGAATGAGGTTATGTATTGTAATGAGGTATGTAATGAGGTTATGTATGAGGTATTGTAATGAGGTTATGTATGTATTTGAGGTTATGTATTGTAATTGAAAGAACCAGTTCTATTTAGATGCTCGGTGATGATAAACAGCTGTGAGGAGCAAGAGAAAACATTATTTTTAAAATATAGTTTTGGTCGTTTTTTATTTTCAAAGAAAGACATCATATTGGGAAATTATCTTAATAATGGGGTTTCTAATGTTAAAATTAAAGAAGAAATGTTCAGAAAATTTCATTATGAAATTTTTTATACTATGTTCTTTAAAGATTTTTCCAATTTTGTCTTTTGGTATCTCATTTTTCCAGCATCCAGAATGAATGCTATGTAAAATTATGGCAGCCCTCAGGGCAGTATCGGCCATCTGGGGTGGGGTGGGGTGCAGCAGATGCTACACACCGAGGCCCCGCGATTGAAAGGCCCCAACATGATCAAGAACTAAAATAATGTTCTGAACGGTAATAGAGGGATAGAACGAAGAGAGGATGAAATTTAAGTGGAAAAATCGATGAGTTTTGAAATATACGAAGTTTACAGATATATTACAGTTTAGTGCAAGTGTGCAACATATTATAACCATAAATACGGTCATTTACTTCGCCTATTAAATTAAATTGCATATATTGCTTTGATAATTCATACTTTAAAATGTTTATTATTGTTAGATCTAATTATGTCCATGGCAAGGAACTATTCCTTTGAGTGTCAAGATTCGGTTTCAAAAAAGAAAATTAACAGAAAAGAAAAAAGAACAAAAGCTATATTTCAAAAATTTATGCGTAGATCTGTTTTCTTGTCAATGAAATGTTTCTGGCAATGAAATTGCTTCGACTTCAGTAGTTATAATTCAAGCTTTAAATGGCAAAGAAAGTTCTGCACCAACCACACAATCTTGCAATGAAAGTGTAAAAACTGTGAAAATCTTTCAAGAACTATATTTTTATACAAATATGATTGAATTAGAAAGTAATGACAATAACAAATGTAGTCAAGTACATATTGTAATTCAGGTTTTTGACCAAGCATTATGAATTATAAGTTTAAAATAATTTATGTTAAAAACAGACATATGAACACAAAGGAGTTTGGCTAAGAATGCTGAAGGCATCATTTTCCACCACTTACTACTTTTAAAAAAAGTACCTATTGGTAAAAAGCAACTTTGCAGTTAACTGATTTATTAAAAAATCAGTATTTTGTTTTAAATGTATATTATTTTCCAGGAGAAATGAAAAATCTACATGATTTATTTATAAGTGTTTATAATAACTGGAGAAAGTTATCAACTGTAATTGAATATCATGAGTGTTCTATCTGGCACTTAATTCATTTATTGCTTGGAAAGAGTTACTGAAATGACTAAATTTATATTCAACTATTGATAAAGCAAATCACGTAAGTCAAAGCAAATAAATAAGGAAATGGAATGACTTATAACGGAATTTTTTTAAGTTACTCGAATTATTAAGTAAATACGACTTCGTTCTTACGGATCATATAAATAAAATAAATAATTCCAAAAACAGGATTGTATATGATTTAGCACATATACCACAAGAACAAATTATTCCTGCAATAGGAAATGAAGTTCTTAACAAAATTACAGATGATACAAAAGTAGCCAAGTATTACAGTATCCAAATGGATTTTACTTCTGATATTTCTCATATAAAACAAAGTTCATTCTTTATTAAGCATGTAAATTTTGAAGAGAAAAGATTAAGTATAGATGAGTCATTTATAGGGGTTACTGACTCTATTGGAAATATTAAGTGAGCTTGATTTAGATATTATGGATTGTAGTGGACAGGCATACAACAATGATAGCAACATGAAAGGGAAATATAAAGAAGTACAATCTAAAATAATTGCTTTATACCCTCATGCAATTTATATGCCTAACCTATGACATTCTTTTAAGTTATTAATTTATAATGCCACTTCCAGAAGTAATTTTGTTTGGATATTGCAACGTCTATATTGCTTATTTTCTGCATCCACAAAAAGATGGGAAATTCTACAAAAGCATTTAAACATTATTCTTAAACCATTATGCGACACTCATTGGGAAGCCAAAATAGATATGATTAAAACAGTGTATATACAGTTTGAACAAACTTGTAATGGCCTTAGAAGAATTTACTGATGCAAATAATAATATAGAGGTATTCGAAGCTAAAAGTCTATTGGATTCAATGCAAGAAATGACATTTATTTTATGTTTAATAGTATGGTTTACAATATTGACTAAAATTAGCATTATCAATAAACTATTTCAAGTAAATACCATTGTTCTGGACTGTGTTTTTAATTTAGTCAATACATTTAAAACTGAAATCCAAAATTTAAGAACACAATTTAACTTATTTTTAGACAAAGCAAAAGCGATTGCACGTAATTTGAATCTTTCAGAACATTTTTCTGATAAATGATTTCGAAGAAAAGAAAAATTATATTTCAAACAGTGGAAGATGAAATTATAAAAAAGCCAGTTGAGGAATTTAGATGATATTTTTTTATTCTGTAACTGATACTGTTATTGTACAGATAGAAGATAAATTTAAAAGTATTTCGAATTAATCACTGATATAAAAACTTTAGAAAGACATGAATTAGAAAAATGTTTCCGAAAACTTAGTAAGTTTTATAATAACGATGTAGATGAAAAGCTAATCAAATAATTACTTTGCTACAGGATCTGATTTTGAATGAAAGGGATGTAAATAATGCTCAACAAATATTGCAATATATATTAATTAATAATTATAAAGATTTATTTCTAAATGTATTGTGTTAAAGTTTTTCTTTACATTGCCAGTTACTATAATAAATGCTGAGAGCTCTTTCAGCAAATTAAAATTAATAAAGAATTGTCTTCTGTCAAGCAAGTGTGCATAACGCTTAAATGCACTTGCTATACTAAGCATCGAAAAAGAAAATTAATTAAATTTTAATTTTCTAGAAATAATTAATAGCATCACGCATTAAATAAACATTCAGTAGTAATTTGTGTTCGTATTTGTATATTTTTCGACTTTGTAAAAAAATGTAGGGCCCCAATTGGTTTCTTGCACTTGGGGCCCTTCATAGAGAAGGGGTATTGTTTATAATGATGTAATGAATACAAAAACTGAACATCTCTTCAATAGAATCATGTCTCTTTTACCCATAAGAATTGTAATATTCTCACAAATGATTCTTGATGCCAGCTGTTAGAGAGAAAGATGAGAATACATTTTCATTACATTAACATTCAGAGAAAAAGATTGGTGATGTACTCCAGATGAGCTTGTGTGAGGAGGGTAATGATAAATGGAAGAAACTCCAAATTTTTGATAGAAGTTCGGTGACTAGAGATCACTACAGCGATAAAGTTATTCTCCCCTATCCACATCGATTTCATACCACAAGGCCAGATTTTGCATTTATAAGCAACAATGAATGACCACAAATATATCTCCTATTCAGAAGCTTTTGAAAAGTCGAGTGTCAAATGGATTGGGCAGCATTCTCTCATGATTTAAATCCGATTGAACATATTAGGGATGTTTTGGGGAGATGTACACAGCACGATTGCATTCTCCAGAGAGCAACAGACAACTTAAACAGATACTTATTAAGGAATGGTTATGCCTCGAGGATTGCTGGCTAATATCATTTTGAATATGAACAGACAATGCCACACAAATAATGCATTTAGGAGATATCCCTTACTAAGGGACATCTCCTTCTTGTCCAGATACTCTTTATTACTACTGCCATTCTGGCAATAATGCTTTTTTTTCTGCATTGTTCCCTAATTTATGCATTCAAATCATTTTTTTCCCCAACTAAACTTTTTATTACATTGTGTCTCAGTAATATGAATTTCATGACTTTCATTGAATCTCTCTCTTTTTTTTTTGAAAATATAGCAAAATCAGAAAATTCCACATTGGCACTTTTCTTTTGCTCACTAGTGTATTTACAATTCATAATCATGAAGGGAAAAAAAATCACTTCATATAAAGTTGACGCAAATATAGTTTTCTCTTCATGATCTGCTGTTTTCCAGAATTACAGCTCAATAAATAATTATCCATTCATATTGATAACAGAAGAAAAGAAGAATAGATTTATCCAAGATTTTAATTGAGATAATGTTTTATAAAGTTAAGGAAATTGAACTTAGAAAAGTTATATTGAAATTCAATTTTGTCTTTAAGAAACACTTAATCAAGAGATTCCCAAACTTACATTAAATTATAAAAATACATAGAACTATTATAGTTTTAGTGGAGCACAAATGAAATGAATATCCTCATGAAAGTTACATTTTATTAATAGATATATTTTTGTAAAAATAAACATAAAAATTCCTACTAAATCGCTATTACTTCCTTAGCCATGCAAAATTATAACTGATGTCTTTGTTTTAAATGAAGAAAAATCTCCCACCTGTAATATAAAAGACTGCAGCTAAAGCTTCTACACATGATAAGTTGCAGGGTTTCCCATAGTTAATAGGGTTGGTAGCTACAAAATAAGGCAAGAGACGTAAGTGGTTGCCTTTCATTTTAGAGAAAGGAGTTTGTTCAAGACATGCCCAAGAACAATCAACAACAGCTGCCCCATGCTCCATGATGATTTCTCTGCAAAAATCTTCTCGGTTATCATTCAGCAAGAAAATATATAAATAGATTTTATTTCAGTCAAACTTTTATTATTATTTTATATAAAGACATGATTTTCGAATTTTCTTTGCAAGATATTAAAATGAAGATTTTAGATTATTTTACTAGCATTTTTAAAAGTAACTGTGACTATATATGGAAATTCTCTGTTACATTCCAAAATATTTTATTCATATTTTTGCAATTTTTCTTAATATTCCTATACATGATTTCACATAATTTTGTCATATGTTCCTAAAATGGCTTATTTTAAAGTTTAAAGAAACTAATGAGTACTAACACTTTCTACATTGTTAAAAATTGTAATTATTAAATATGAAAGTTAAGAATTCTTTTTACAAAACATATAGTGGAAAAGGAGGTAAAACCTTGCACTCCATTTTCAAGGATGAAATAGTAATGGTAATAATAAAAGAATTAAAACTGTATAATTATATTATTTCATAGCGATTGCATTTTTCACCTTCGCATTGCTGTGTTAAATTAAGCTAAAATTTTTTATTCAGTTAATCAATGTTTACACCACAAAAAAGTTCTTCTACCTGAAATAAATTTATTAACAACAAGTTTGTTAAATTTTAAAAAAAATGACATCATTTTGTGATTGCCAATTAATTCAGTTAAAACCTGCACTATTTAACCTAAGTAATGACAAAAAAAAAAAAAAAAAAAAAAAAAAAAACCATTAACAGACAGGCATAGCGAATTTTGTTAATACTTACTTATCTTGAGGCCCAACACATTTTTTAGCTATAGGACTTAAAATAATTCCATTGAATCTTTGACCCAAGCGTAAAGTTTTGATTAAACCTAGGCGAGAAAGCTTCCTTCCAGAGCATTTCTTGGGATCACACTGGCCCAAATCCCACATGGCGACAGGAAAAGGCACATCAATATGGTACCGATAATCTTCAGGCAACTGCAGATGTTCCTCTGAATTAAAGACATCAAAATTAATAAAATTGAAAAATAAACATTGCTGAGAGATGCAGTATCATTATAAATATGAAAAAATAGCAAAATTAATAAATATTGTTACAAATTTGAAATATTGCTTCTCAGTGCGGTAAGTTTCCTGGTAAGCAAAATAGTTTTACAAATGCTTCTGACAGATGCTGAATGGATGCCAGTTAATGATCCTCAGCCCTGACGATGAATTTCGAAGGAAAAATTGAAGTTTCCAGAAACTACAAGCATCTTGATTATAGCCCCATTACGACTCCAATTTCGACCATGTTTCTAGAATCTTCTTTGCTTGTCATGGAAACTATAAAAAGCGAGGAGACGAGCGGAAGTCAGCAGACAAATTGAGAAACGCGAATAGTTGGTCAAAGTCTCTCTTTTGTGAGTTCTTTCTGAGCGCTTTGTGCTAAAACGAATGTTTATCACTGATTTGCTGAATGTGTGCTGTTGTTTACTGTGAGTGCTGCTCTTATGTACATTCCGCTATGTTTTGTCACTGTTTTCGTGCTTTTGAGTTAGAATAAAGCGTTGTTATTTGTTATTGAGCTTGTTAGACTCTGTTCAAGGTACATCTACAGGGCCGGATCTTAATTTTTGAGAAATTCTGTAACAATATACATAGTAAATTAAAATTCTGATTGAATAAAAACAAACATAATATTAATGGTGTATAGATATTTTTTGAAAAGGATTGCAGTTGTCCCCAAAATAGTAAAAGCTTTTATTTGCATTTAAAGGTAATGTAAAATACTTTAAGAATTATATTAAATGGTTCTATGCCATGGCCATTTTGTAAACTTTGCTCAGAAAACTTTGGTTATGCCAAATCATAAAAAGATAAAACAAAAAGTGAGTAGCCAGAGTTCTCATAATTTCAAAATGGTGTATATCAAAAATTTAGAAAGGAGTTTGATAGAACAAAAAAAAAAAAAAAAAAAAAAAAGGCTGCTAAAATGTTTAGGAAAGAACTATGAAGCCTATTTGTAGAGTCGGATTTGTAGAAAGAGAGGTAAAGTAAATATTTATTGAAAAATGCATTCTACAAGGGGTGTTCAAATGAAAAGGTACGAAGCGACACTGTGAGTATACATGAAGATTTTATTCAAAGTATACACTATAGGCCTGAACACAACGGTCCCATTGATTAACGAGAGCCGTAGGATTCCTTGTTCTCAGAATACTTGTGACCATGACGAGACCCAGCCCTTCACAGCGTCCTTGAGTTGGCCGTTCAAGGTCCGCTACTTGTTGAATTCCTCGAGCATAGAATAACCATTAACTCCGATGTGTACTGCGAGACACTCCAAATACTACACCAGTCCATCAAAAACAAAAGACCGGGGTTACTCACGGATGATGTGGTTCTGATCCATGATAACGCGCGTTCACACGTCTCCAGGGTCACACACGCGGAACTGGCCAAGTTCAAGTGGCAGCAGCTCGACCATTCGCCCTACAGCCCGAACATGTCCTCCTTCGATTTTCATGTGTTTGGTCCCCTGAAAAAACATTTGAAATCGAAGCGCTTCAACTCGGAAGGCGAACTCAAGGACGCTACGAAGGGTTGGGTCTCGTTACGGCCACAGGAAATCTGGGAACAATGAATCCTTCTGCTCGTTACTAAATGGGATCGTTGTGTTCAGGCCTATGGTGTATACTTTCAATAAAGTCTTCATTTATACCCACAGTGTCGTTTCGTAATTTTTCATTTGAACACCCCTTGTATACACATACACGCACACAATAATTGCATATATTTATTTATACATACAGAGTGAATTTGAGCTAATTTGTCAAATTAAAGAGTGTGACAGAAGAACCCATGTGGAATGTAATACACTATGGCATTGATCTATCTCTTACCGTCTGCACGTCATGGCGGATGAAATAATTATGCTATCAGTCGGGGAATAAAAACGCAATTTAAAAAGCTAAATCTATGCGTAAATTAAGCGCATATTTTATAAGAGCACGAAAAAGTCTACAAGTTTATATCATTTTCATCAAGATACCTGAATTTAAAGCCGAGCTAAAAGCGCCGAAACCGTGATGAAATGTAAAATCGAACTGTCATCAAAATCTTTAATGTGAATACTGCAAATACCGTTCTGTTTATAATGTCAAATTTATCACAAACTTTTCAATTCCGTCAGTTTTCGAATGGATTTACAATAAACAATATATGTGCAATAATTCAAAGAAATTTAGTCAATTTTCATACATTAATGAAATCGGCATTCAAAGAGGCTAATGATTCTCCTGCTTTTAATTTCCTGTCAACTTTAACCTACCTTTTTAATTAGGCTCAAGAAAGCAAACTTTAAAGCTAAATAAGAAAAAGAGCATTTTTATTAAGTTATAAACCCTATGGAAACAAATTGACGAATATCTTCAAAATTGAAAGAATTCATATTGGAGTATTTGTATTCATTCCATTTATACACCAATCTTTTATTTGTATAATTTCGGCCAAATGTCTATTTAGAAGATTGCTGATTTCAATGATGTAATGAGTAATGAATTGCCGATTTCAATGATGAACTCCGAGGATTCCCTCTGCTACTGGATTCTGTCTAGCCGTTTCGTCTGCTGTGGACGCTTACTACTTGTGGGCTACTGTTGTTTGTAATGTGTTACTGTATGCTGTCCTGTGTTCGTCTTTGCTGTAAATATTTGTCGTCTCTGTATTCGTCATCTTTGTGTACTCGTGTCTTAGTGTAAATAAACGTCATCGTTGTTTTCTACTGTCGCATGCGGATATTGTTCTCTTCACCATACACCCACTATCTAAACTAACCTGGCAGTGAGGTGAAATCCGTAACAATATAATCTTCAGTTTTATATTAAAATTGTTATGTAGCACTGCAAATGTTTCTAAAATAAACTTCAATTTCGTTCTCAAAATTTTTATGTCATTATGAATATTAATTTTGTTCAGCTTTACAATCTTAACATTTTAATTCAATTACAACTATAACTGTACATTACTAGTTCAACTATAACTGCTTCATACCACAGAGCAATTTTTTAAATATATATAATATTTAGTTTGCTCTTAAGTGCACCTTTTTAAAGATAAATTTATAAAAAGCAATTTTAAACAACATAATAAACCCATGTAATGCAACTTTAAACCATGTAATCAATTTTAAATTACATTACATGTTTGACACAGCGTAATCAAAAACTGTTTCATGCTACTCTATAAACCTTTTACTTCGCAGATAAACTCTCAATTCAGTATTTTGTGATATTACACATCATCACATTATGTTAAGTCATTAAGTGGAAATATTTTGAAAGTTTTGACAGTGAATTTATTAAATCTATCTGGCTAGCATGGACAGTTCTTGTATCATAAGACATTAATAAACCTGAAATCTAATTTAATCATCAAATCATTTATTAGTGAAATTTTTTCAAGACAAATTGCAGATCTGAAAAAGTGTTTGAACACATTTCTGTCCATTAAATGAGATATTATTTCACTGAAATTATTAATACTTCAAAATAAACTTTGGCATTTCAATTTAATTCAGAAAATGAAAAAATAATACAAAATTAACTGTGCCACAATAATAATAATAACAACAACAACAAAAAAAAAATAACTGTAAGATAGGGCATTCAAATAAATAAAATTATTTAATTTTTTTTAATGAAAAAAAATATTTATCTAATGACATCACCTTCAAGAGTTAGTTTATCTATGCAATCTTCAATTCCTTCTTCTTGATGTTCTGTTGGTTTCCTTTTGTTTTGTTTTTTATGATAATTATTTTTGTTTCGTCCAGAAGGATTTCCTTTAGATTTATTCATGTCCACTTTGTTTCAAAACTGGAAAGTAGAAATTAAGAAAAGAAATTAATATATAAATCTTAAATAATTTATAGAAACCTATTACATAAATAATTATTATATATCAAATTAATTATAAAAAATATTTTTTATAAATTTTTTTAAGTATAAAAACATTTTTATAGTTAAATTATCAACAAAATTATTATAATAGAGTATTTTTGGATCTTACTATAATCTATATTCCAAAAGAAAAAAATTATTTATTAATAGATGAAATAAATATAGAAAGAAAAACAATAAATGGTAACTTAGAATTAAGAAAAATTTTCAAAGTGAAAAAAAAAACATCCTTACATATCATTAATACTTTCCAATTAAACTAAGGAATAAAAATCAAGGGAAAAAAAGCCAAGAATATTGCAATTATCTTTTCTGTTCAAAATCTATGGAGATACTTACTGTGATATTCAAGTGGATATAATTAAAGTTTTCAAACTTTTTTGAAATTAATGCACAAACTTTTAATATTATTTAATTTTGCTTTCATAATTAATTTTTTTACATATTTTATCATAAGCAAATTAAGATGTGAGCTGTGGGATCATACTATTTGGTAACTTTGAAATTAAAAACGTTTAATGAGTTCAACGAATTTATTTCTTGATAATAGTTTTGTAACATAAAACTGAAGCATTATATTGTGCAAATTCAAATAATCTCTTAAAATTTTAATCAAACAAATTATAAAATAAAAACAGTTAAATTATAGAAAAACTTGATTCAGATTTCTTTTACAGCAATTTCAATACTTTTTTTTTAAAATAACAATATCCTGTTTGAATTTTTTTTTTTGTTAATTTAAACACAAAAATAAAATAAAATAAAACTTTGTTTTTATTTCTGAATCACTTTCATTGGTTAAAAATGTCTATGTCCTCATTGATTTCAGTAAATAATTTTTTAAGTTCTTAGTGACTAACTTAAGTGACTTAATTGCCATATAAAAAAACTTATCCCCCCCTTTCTTAAAAATTTTTAACTTAAAGAGAGAAATTAAATTATATATATTTTATGATTTCATTGAAAAACTGTGTTGAACAGTGTCTGTTTGCCAATCAAAACTGCTAAGTATTTATTAAAATATTTTTAAATATTAAATTTTAAATTATTTATCAAAAAGAATTTACTTTTATTTATTCCTTACCTATTATTTATTACAAAATTGTTAAACATAAAAAAATCTTTTTTAGTCCCTACTAGCTGCACTTATTTTTAGGCTGTATAATTATTCTAATATTATTTAAGTTATGAATTAAAAGAAACAAAATAGTTAAAAAATCAAATATTTATATATAGTGTATAATACTCTAGATCAAAAGATTAAATTTCCCAACAATATGAATGTCCTTTCATAAGAATATCATCGACTCATCTTGAAGCTCTACTTTGGCTGTTGGAGTTAACTGTGAGACCAGAACTGATACCCCACTATCCAAACTTTTTGGATTAAATGAAAATGATAGCATTAAATTCTCACTATTATTAACACAATACTCTGGAAACATATTTAGCTTTTTCTAATTATACAACTGAAGTGAAAATAAGTATCAAACCCCATTTTTATGAGATCAAATGACACAAATAATGGAATCTTAACATTTTTCTTTATGATTTTTAATACATAATTTTCTATCTGAATATAAAATAAAACATACAAGATGCACAGAAAAGGAATTTACTGCCTACTGTGATTCATTTTTCACCAAAAAAATCAAAGAAATAAAATTTTAAAAGAATTGTTAATTGCATAGTCAATTAACATACTTTTCACTAAACTCTAGAAAAAATTTACTTTGTAATTCTTCTTTCATGGCAGTTTTAACATTCTCCAATGACTGAGAAAGCAGATGCATAGTAGCATCAATTAGAAAATATGTTTCAAGTTATTGCAAGTGTTGGTCTATTTAAAGTTAGAGGATGAATAAGATATTGTATTGCTGAGTCTTCTTTTGTGTGTGTGTGTGTGTATTGTTCTTTTGTTTTTCATGTCAAACTGGTATAAGTATACAACAGCTTGTTGCATGTATTTGCATAATTATAATTTGTGAATGCCAGTATATACTTAATAAAAGGTAGCCAAAAATCTTTTTTTTCTTTATTTTTTTTGTGAAAGTATCTTTGGGGGTTTTGAAAAATAAGTATACAATTTAGTATGTATGTTAATATATTAAACATTTGGGAATTAGAAGAAATTTTACAAGTAGTCAAACTTGAACAGTAGGAAAATGCTTGATTCAAATGATCTGGGAATCTTTTCCTTGAAATAATTTTGTATGACCTATTTAGGAAATTGATTATATTGAGTTACCCAAAAAGCAATTCATGATAGTTGTTTAAATACTAAGATAACATCAAGTTCAAATCTGTCAAAGCAATGCAGAATAAGGCTACAAGCCCTTTTAAAATAAGTAAATTGAAGTTTTCATATAGCCAGATTATGCAAGTTAATCCTCCTCTATATATCAAATAATTTTTAAAAATCAAAATTAAAAAGACAGGATATAATACAGTAAAATCTTGTTTAGTTAAAATTTCATTTTAAATAACTCTAAATTAATTAAAAAGTATAGATCTAAAAATACTAACAGTTTGACTTTTGTTAGGAAGGTTTTTTCTTTAGGGCTTCAAAATTACAGAAAAATTTTTGTATTTAGAGGACATCAAGATCAGGCACACAGATTGTACCTAATACATATTGTAGATGACTCTAACTAAAATATTGAAGAACATTGTTTTTCTTCCATTAATTTTTCTTCATGAATGAATGAGTAATGATGAATAATATGAAACGGCACATAACACAGATCAACTAATAATCAATAAAAGGGATCAGCTTGAAAAATAAACATAAGGCATGTTAATAATGGATTAATATCATTGAAATAACTTGAAATATATTATACATGAAAAAGAACATAAAGTTTCAACATAATGGTTCACTGTTGATATAGAAGCTACAAAACAATCTGTAGAAAAGAAATTCGTAGAAACATTCTTCATAAACTTTTTTTTTTTAAAGGCTTAACCATTTTATCTTTAGAGAATGTTTTTTTTTAAAATAAGATAAGCTTAAATAATTGGTTTATTGGTTATTTTCTCTTTTATTCAGGAATGTATGAAATATATTGTTGAACAGTTATTTTACATGAAGTGTTTCCTCCGATTTTCTCCTTATTATCTGCCATCATCATTCTTTGTACACATCAAGTAACAGAGGACATTGTTCTGGAACTATAAAGATATCTTTGAGTAAATTTTAATCCTGTTAATAGAATTTTATATAGCATAATTTTAAGTTATTTATTATTGTCTTTTCCCCCACACAGTTATTGAATACAAATTTGTGGTTGATGCAGAAGTAAAAGCTGCAAAGATGATATAAAAATACAACACTGAAAACTTCAGCAACTCCTACTCAAACAAATAAGTGAAGAAGGTAAATTAGCAGATAATCTAGAATTTATAATGATATGAAATATCAACTTCCTTAAAAAATATTTAGCTCAACGAACTAGGAAAATATTTTGATATCTGATCTACCCTCCAGATATTACAGACCAATTGTTTACTCTACATTGATTTCCCCCCCAAATTTTAAGCAAAATTAAAATTTTATATGTATGAAGATGAATAATTTGCAAAAAAGAATAAAATAGATAATCTGTTATGATTATATGTTTTTTTTATATTGCAGCTTATAGTCATTCTTAGATCAATAATTCCTTGAATCCAGAAACACCATAAATCCAATGCTTGATATAAAGCAAATGAATTGAATTTGGGAAATAGTTCAACTACAGATAGCTTACGCTGTCTGTACGTAGCAATTCCTTTCAAAGCAGAAAAGCAATTTTTCCATGGCCAACATTCAGTTAAATATATTATTTCATACAACATAATTTTTTTTTTCAATAATATTTTTTCAGTTGCCTCTACTGATAAAATGAATAGTACAGTCAATATATTGTAGACCTTATAGTATTTTAAGCATAAAGAAATGCTTGTAATTGTCATTATAAATTCATCAAAGTGCTCTGTAACTCTATTAAGTCTGAAGCTTTTCATCTGAAATTATTTAAAAATTAATATGCTATCACTTGCAATAACTGCAATTAGGCATCAAGAGAAAAGAGCACTGTGCAGTGCAAAACTTTAAAGCAGTTTATGGAAAGGAAACTAAGAAATGTTTCAAAATCTTAACATTTAATATAAATTCTACTCTATCACAAAGCTATATGTCCTTATCCAATACTCCATAGTTTAATTAAAAATGTTGTAATCACAAATAATTAATAAATGAACAGCAGATAAATTAGATCTGAACAGACAGAAATAGCAACAAAAATAGTCATAGTTTAAAATAATGTAATTTTCCTAATTTCCAAATTTTTAACATACTACTATGATATCACTAAAGTATTTTCAGAATTAACACATACCAAACAATGTGCACATTTAGATATGATAATTTTATTCATAAAATAATTTTAAATAGATGTAAAATAAGATACTAAAAAAGTAATAATAAAAAATTTTTTATTGCTTACAACTTTGTATTTTATAAACAATACATATCAGACATTAAAAGGCTCTGGAAAAAGTGAAATATAAAACAAAAATAAAAATTAAGTATTCAAAGATTAAAAAGTCTACCAACAAAAAGAAAACTGAACATAAAAATTTTCAATAATCTTATTTTCCCTTTTTTTAGCTTTGAATCTATTCAGTTCATAAATTATTGGATCAATTAAACTAATCAAATTATTTATAAAATCAAAAATTAGATTTAACTACCTTTAATATTAATAAAAATAATTTAAAACTCATAATTTTACTAAGAATATCTCACTTTTAAAATAAATATAGGTCAAGCATTCCTTGACAACCAACTGCATTTCGTTTCTCCAGAGTAATTGCATCCATGACTTTCAATTAGAATTTAAAATAGAATCCAATTTTTATTAGAAATCTTTAAATTTTTATTTAGTCTTTGCCATGTCATGCATGTAACAAGGCTGCAGCTATACTTTAGATGGAACAAGATTGATTAAAATCCATAATATAATCTTTTCCATAATATAATCAATTTTCTCAACTATGATTTTTAAGCACCAGCACACATAATCACTTCATTTACTTAAAATTTTTTGGATCTGTAGACTGATGGCATAAGCACTAATATTCACACATTAATAAATATATCAAGATATAAGTACAATATTTGACATTTTTCTTATTTTCATTAGACATAAAAAGAATTATACAAAAGAAAAAAAAAGTTTCATTTTCAATTTTATCATTTTTCAAGACATGCCTCATCCAAAAAATTAAAAACTTATACTGCAAATCTGGATTTCAAGGTACAAGAAATGCAACCAAAAATGTTCATAAATTTGTTATAATTATTAGACATTTTGAAAATGCAAATCTTCATGAAATATTTTTCAGTTAGTTAACATTTTATTTTCTATCATAAAATTAAAAAAAAAAAGAGTGATAATTAAACTCCAGATTAACAAATATATTGCCATCCTTTTCATAAATGATTGGAGGTAATATTACAAATAGTATATTACCTAAAATTAAATTTTGATGATTTTTTAAAATAAAACTGAAAAATTCTTACATATTGTTTCACATTCTCAGATGGAAGAAAATTATTTAAGTAAGGACAAAATGCTTTAATTAAAACAACATTACAAAAAGAATAAAAATTAATAAAGCATTCAATTTTTATCATAAGTAACAAGTAAAATATAATAAAAGAGTTATTTTAATGTAAGAATTAACATTTAATAAATGTATATTTAAAATGAAATTTGATTTTAAGCATGAATTAAAATATAATGCCCGAAAGCCTGCATAAAGAATAGAAAGGAAAAACTTAAACTGTGTACTTAAATCTTACACACTAGTCATTTTATAACTATACTGGAGATTGTAAACAGTGAAAATATTACATGCAAAGATAATAGTCATCAATAGCCTTAACAATCGGTTCAGAAAGATTACAGAAAATTATTCATGAAAGATACTTTATAAAAACTCTCCAATAAGTTAAAGAGCTTATAAATAATAGAAAATGTTGATTTCAGATAAAGTTGAATTTTTCTCTTAAAACTATAGGGAATCTCAAAATAGCAACAACTTTTGACTAATAAATATTTTTTAA
The DNA here is from genome assembly GCA_026543865.1 of Argiope aurantia. Classification (NCBI taxonomy): domain Eukaryota; kingdom Metazoa; phylum Arthropoda; class Arachnida; order Araneae; family Araneidae; genus Argiope; species Argiope aurantia. Next base: position 333,989 of record JAPMOR010092620.1, read on the forward strand.
GTTTAAGTAATTATTTACAATATTATTTTATGAATCAATTATTTTATTCGCTTGTTTTAAAAATTTTTTCTCAGTAATTCAATCTAAGAATTTTTGAATACGACAGTAAATACAACAAATAGGAGCTAATATTTAGCATTTGTAGTGATTACATGCTATGTTTATATTAGCTAGTTATATACATTTATTATAGTAGAGAATTTAATGAAAAAAGGATATTTTTCTTTATTCTACTGTTACAAATCTAGTCTCAAATATTCAATACTTTATAATGATACTAGAAATGCATTTACAATCAGAAAATTAATTTAGATAGATTTTCATTTAGCATTAGCATATATGGAACCCTTCTCACTCACTATAATTATGCTATATGCAAATTATACATAAATACAAAGAAAAATTAGCATATATATATTTATTATTCCTATCATTATATTTTCTTAATATTGTTAAGTAAGGCCTTATATTTTTAAAATATTAATTTCAAAATTAACATAGAATATTGTAATTGCAAAAGTCATTCACAATATATAAAGAAAAATTAAATTTACAGCTTAAAATACCTTTTAATAATTAGTAAAAAAAAATTTCATAGCAAAATTAGATTATCAACAGGTTTTTATCTCTCTAGGTAAATTATAAAAGAATATTAAAATATTTGAAAAATAAACATTATGAACACTCAAAGGTTAGGCAAATTTTCATCACTTTTTTAAAAAAGTACTTTGAATAAATCCAAAGACATTTACAATGAAGCAAATTGCTTGTTCTATGCAATGTTATAACAATATAATTCATAAATTAATAGAATAATGCAATCTGCTAAAAAATATTAATTATTAATCTGCTGAAATATTAATTAAAAATAATAGATTGTATAGAATAACAATGTTGAGATTGCCCTGATGTATGAAGATTAATAATGTGAAATATAATTCGACAGATAAATTATAAAATATCTATGATAAATTATCTGGTTTAAGAAGAAATTCAAACAGTTTCAGGTTCTTACTTCACACATTAATTACAATGAGAAATTCTTCTGAATGATGTTTTGATTTTCCCTTTTATTAATTAAAAATAAATATCTTTCTTATTTTAAAAGCATATTCATATAATTTCTACTTTGTTCAAAATCACACTGATCTAATTAAGAGAACAAACAAGAACTGCAGAAGCTATTAATAAAATAAATTCATAGTTCCTCCCCCCCCCCTATTGCAAAATATACAGCCAATATTAAAAAAAAAAAATTAGTTTTTTAACCAAATAATATAAAATAATCACTTAAAGAAATATAACATTCACACCTAAACAATTACTTTATTAGTTTCTATTACTTATATAACAAAGAAATATGTTTTACTAAATTTATAATAGTAAAAAATATTTAAAATTTAGGATATGAAGTTAATACAAACATTAATTAAAAATAGATAACCAATATGGGGGGGGGGAATATTAATCTTCCGGAAAAATTTATTTAAAAAAAAATAATGTAATCAAATTCTGCATTTTAGAAACAATTCAAAGATTATCATTCTGAAAAACTTCAAATTATTTAATATTATCTAGGATAAAAATCTTGAATAAATTATCAATATCTATATTTTTGCATTATGTTTAACAACAACATTATATCACATTACAGCACACAAAATCATATTGCATTAATTACAAAATTTCAAAAATAAAACTCTACAAAGACTTTTTAGTATTTACTGGTTTATGTTCACACCAAGGAGTTAATGAATAATTACAAATTAATTTTACATTATGTAATATAACAGGAGCTTGATCAATAGTGATATGTTGTGTTGAAATTAATTCATATTGCACATCTGCTAGGCCTGTCAAGCGATCCCTTTTCCTAGTTGCTTCTTTCTGATTAAACAAGCGAGCAGTATCCCTACGTCTAACAGTTCGATCATGTAGATGTCTGAAAGTGTTATGTACACCACTATTAATGTTCTGTGGGCGGCTGATATTAAATTTTGCTTCCTTCATTCTTGCAAAGAATTCATCATCTTCTAAGCCCCATCCCCAATATCTGTTTGACAAGCCATTGACAAGTTCAAATTGTTCCTTGTTTAATAGAAGTATGCCACCAACAAAAGTTGAATAGTGATACTTTGGATGGTACTCAGGAGATGCAACATGGAACGGTCCATTTTCAGGGTAGGAGTAGTTCAGTTTAGGATTTAAAGGTAGAAGATCCACATCATGCATTGCTAGATAATCACAATCCTTTCGGCTCAAGATATGGCCAACATTGATAAGTGAGGCACGATTAAAACGTAATTTATCAACTTGATTAATAACATAAATAGTATGTTTTATTTTCTGTTTATTCAAAAAGTCGTGAATATGAGGGGCAAATTGTAAAAGTTCTTCGAATCTGTCTCTGAATGGCACAATTATGGCAAGTCTATGTGGACCCCAGGAAGACTGGCGATCTTGAATTTTATAAAAATCAGTTTGAGTACAGTTTGGAGAAAGAGATGATATGGCTAACAAGACGGAGATCGTAACGGAAGACGCGAGTAGTAACAGAAGACCACCGACAAATTTTCTCATTGGTCCCATGATTTGAACTGAAGTCTATATACATATTATCGTATAATATTAAATTAAATTAGCATGAAAACACTTAAATTCCAGAATCAAATGCTGGATATTGTAAATGTCTCGGAAGCAGAATATTAAATAACCACATATTTTACAGTTCACATGATATTAACGACACAACATATACTTACTTTCCAATCACATTGTAGAGAAAAACAATCCCATACAAAATAAAAAAAAATACATACGCGAATACAGAGTTGAAGTATTTTCTCAGTCAAACAGAAGTTAAATGCTGATATTATCGGGGAGGGGGGGGGATGAAAATATTGTTTCTTAGGTCATAATAAAAAATTAATAAGCCTTATCATAAACATTTTAGAAAAATTAATGAAAAAAAAAACTAAAGAGAAGAATGATGAAAAAAAGAACAGGAAGTTTAGTGATAACGCTCATGCAATATCCGGTTACATGATTACCTACTGCTGCTTTTTCTGATATCCAAGGCCGCAGTGAGAGACCTTATTCCACCGAAGAACCGTTATGTAAAGGGGTCTGGTGCACGTTAAATCCCTCGGGGCCAAACGTCCTTCTGTTGGTGTGGTGTGGAAATTTGGAGTGGGGGATGCTGGCTCAGGTGTCGTCCTCATCATCTGACCACGGTTCAAAATTAAGAGGTTCGTTCCAAAATAGCCCTAATGTTACTTTTAACGGGACGTTAATATAACTAAACGAACAAACAATTCTGATATTCCATCATATGCTAGCTTCCTTTGATTTCTCAATTTGTTGTTTTTAGAACTTTGATAGGCTATGTTCAACATTGGCGATAAAGGAAAATTTATGAAATTTAAGTTGATTTAAGAGTTAAAATATCAAATATCAAAATTTAGGATGGAGTTTCATGTAAGTCTACCTATACAATAAATGGTCGTATTCATGGCAGTCCTAATACAGGATAATTGAGATTGGAATATTTAAATTTGAAATAGATTTCCGGTAAAGCTTGTTTTTTTTCGTCTTTTTCCTACTATTAATTCAAGCTTCAAAATCAACATCGTTATTCCGAGGCATTTAGAGATTATTAAAAAATAGGAACAAGTAACATGATAAACACTGACAGAAATATGGAGTAAAAATAAAGTTTATCAAATAATTTCGAAAGCCGTGGTATTCAGGGAATTTCTAAGATTATATATATATATATATATATATATATATATATATATGACAAAAAGAATGATATTATTAAAGCAACAATATGTAGTTAAAATAATAAGGAAAACACCCAAGGACCCAAAGAATAATAAGGACCATACATCCAGTCTGAACCACCAGTTAGATTTCGCCACTTTCACTTTCGTAGGAACCTCATGATTTCTAGATAAATCATCAATGATTGCCTGTCCACCCTATCATACCATAAAATAAAACTATAATGCAGGCAGATTATGTCAGTTTTATTAGCCAATTAATTTCGTCTCTCTGTATGCATGGCTATTCAGACAGTACGCTCTCGGTTTATTGTACAAGGATGCTTCAAAATATTATTTCATTTGTCTTGGTAAAATTGCCGAAAGCGGTTAGTATCATTTAACCCATTATCTGTTTTATTTTCTTTACTATCTAACAAGATCACACCTTCTGTTTTGGGAATATTTTCTTATTTTCATTCAAATGGAAATCCATCGAATACTTGACTTATCTATGTATTGGGAGTCATTTTAATATTGAATTATAATCGTTATGAATGGTTTATTTTTTGCTTACAACTATCAAAATTGGATAAATGGATGCACGTATGGCATACGGGCAAAACAGTTAAGCGGTTAATCCAAAAAACATAAAAAGAATATCTCTGTCTTTTGTTTATACAATGAAAAGGATTCATTTTGAATAGTAATCATTTGCATCAATCTTCGAATTCTGATACTATAGGGCTCTTTTTCTTTCCGATTGAAGCAGAGTAGCTAGTAATAGGGTCTTTTATTTTTTTATCCCTCAAAAGTGTCGTCGTGGCTCTAGACGAGTACTTTCATTTTAATAATGTCAACTCATTTAAATTAAAGTGAATAATATACTACATTTTTTTTTCTAAATTATTGAAAACATTTTAAATTCAGTAAGTTATAAATGGTGCTTAAATATTTAAGTATAAATTCTTTGATTATTTTTCTGTTTTGTTTCCTCCAAATTAAAATCTAACGGAAAGTCATGCCGAATTTGTAATGCCAGTTGTGAGAGATCATTTTTTCTGTTCAAAAATAGTCAAGAACTATTTACGGAATAGTATGAATCAATTGTTTAGCTTATTTATAAAAATTACAGAGAAGTTTCTTAATTAAAAGCATGAAAAGTGACTACATTTATGTTTGTAACATTTTAATTTTAGTTTTTTTTATTTCTTTTATTACCATATTTTATTTAATTTTGTTTGTTAATTGGAATTAATATTTCTTTATCAGAAAATGTGCTAGATTACAGAATTTGTCATTCGGGTTATAGAAATTTAACAATGTTTATTTCAGTTTGAAGTTAAGAATATAAAATTATCCACAATAGTCCTCTGCTTATTATAAAATTCATCATAATCCATAAACAAATTTAGTGATTTATGAACTTAAGCCCATTTTTACTTTCAAACTGAAAAAATTTCAACCTGAGATTTTGACAAATCTCAACATTTCAGGTTTTTCCGAGTCTGTAAAGCACGATTTGGAAATTTTATCTCTGTCTATAAGTCTGTGAACACAATAGCTCAAAAATGTCTTGAACTAGACAAATTGAAATTTGATTGCGTGGTCTTTACAACAAATTTGTAAATTTCAATCAAATTTTGAATGAAATCCATTGACATGAAGTCTGGCTGTTCAGGTATAAGTGAGCATGATAAACAGTAAATAGCTTCAAAAGGAGAAACGGTACACAAATTTAGTGTCTAAAGTTAAATACTTATAGAATTTTGAATTAAATCCTTCAAAGAGTTGATCGTTTGTTGACGTGCACTTTTGCGTATATGTAAACATGATAATTTAAAAACACTACGACTTGGATCAATGATATCTGATATATGATCGTGGTATTAAAACTGCATTCTGTGCTAAATTTTGATTTCAATCGGTTGAAAGAAAGGCATTCTCAATGCATATTTGGTTTTCTCCACTGTACTATGAAGCATAAAACTCATATGCGGATGTTTGAAAATAAAAATCTGAGCACTTGAGGTGTTGACGGTATTGTCCAATGTCCACGATTTTATAGGGGGAGGGAGGTAATACCTTTACTGGAAAGTTGGGGAAAGACCATTCCTGCTAATTAAATCGAATAAGTTTCGTTTTTTTAAAACTCATTACAAGAAAAAAATGATATGCTTATCCTTTTATTAAAAATTTTGTTCTCATTTAATATGAAATTCGGAAGTTTGAACACAGCTGTGACCCTCCGAAAAGACCCTGAAAAAATAGAAATAAGTTACTATCACTTCATTCTTTTACATTATTAAATAAAAAAGTTTAAAATAAAGAATAAAAATGAAGGGCAACAAAATAGTGTAACATTTTTTTCCATATTTAGTCATATACATATATATCCAAGACAAAGATACCCGATAAATCCGCAACTTATATATATGTATGTATGTGTGCGTGTGTGTTACAATATGTAATTAACTATTCTCTAAAAGATAGTTCCTGTGTCTTCAACTTATGAGCTACGCAGGGTCGTATTTTTCTCACAGAAAGCGTTGATTCTGAAAACGCTGCCTTGACAAATTCTTTTCTAAAACTATATAAATTCAAAATATTTTCTCATCCTTTCTTTCTTACTTTCTGCTTTCCTATTCTTATGCTACAGATCTTTATTGTATATAAAAGTTGGACTGTTTCCTTGAATTTATGAACACAAAAAATCGCTAAGGAACTCCAGACTCTTTAAAAAAGAATGTACTTATTGGACATTTTTCTAGCGCTTCACGCAGAGCGTGAGAATGTGTCGGTGTTTAGCCGATTCAGCAATTTTCTAAAGCGTCTCTTGAATTAATTAAGTAGAGAAAGTGGAAGTGGATCACGAAATAAGAGAATGAATTTACTATGGACTAAATTAAGATAAAAATTTGTAAATTAATTAGAATTGAAATCAGAGTTTAGAATATCATTACACACACACACACACGTATATATATTGCAATTGTCAACTCAATGCTACACCGTTTAAAAGTTGTCCTAAATTCAAAAGGATATGCAACAAAATATTAATTTATCTTTTTCTCTTTTTGTTTGCAGATTTTGCTAGATGTATACTCAATGTTGTGACTTTGGAATTCGTAACTTTGACATAAAAATTACTGTAATAAAAATATTATTGATTTCTCCGTATTTTGTCTTTCTAATAAATATTAGACATAAATAGGAATGTTAAGATCAAAAAGAATAAAATTAAAGAAGAAAGAGTATAGTATATACTCAATTTTGGGAGCCACTGTATATATAATCAATAAAACAGCATGTTCTCTGTACAAATGAAGAAAAATAAAAGCTGTAGATATAGCTGTTAATTGGCATACAGGAATCGCCTTCTAATATAAAACGATATTAGAAAACAGGCAGGCATTAAGATAAGGTCAGAACGTCAAATAAATTTAGTTCCCGTCACTTTCTCGTCAGCAATATAGTTTTCCAGGAGGGACCTCAAAATATTTATTTCAGCGCCTGTAGTCACATTTTGTTAAAATCCGCCTCTGGCAAGGTAGAAAATAAATACTGCATCTTCGAATTTTAGTTTAGCCCCTCAGTACTATACTACTCATATATTTGTCACTTAATCTACGAAAAAATTATTGTTGCATTTAAATTACATGAAATGCTTTGGTAATTAAATTACAGACGGAATCTCAAAAGCAATAAAAATCAAGTCTGAGTGAATGCAAGATTGAATCAAATGAATGGTCCCAGGCGGCCCGTTATTGAATCTGACTATCCATGGCACAAACGGAGACTACAAAGAGACAAAATAGGATTTGCTTAGGAGCCCACAACATTAATGGGACTCGAAATTTCAATAATCTTTTTCGGTATATATCAGTTCAGTAAATTCAGTAATATTTTTAGGGAATAACAATTTTATGCTTTCATTTAATTTATAAAGACAGTATGCTCGAATTGATTTAAATTAAAATCAGACATCTTTTAAATATTAGAATATTATTCTAATATTCCTAATTAATAATTTTTTACTTTATATTGTTTAAAAACTTTAAAAAATAGGCTGCATCATAATTATAAAGTATTAAATTCCATAATTAAATAATATTTAAACTGTGTAAAAAACTCTTATATTTAAATCTACTATCTTGAAAGGATCCGTAATAAATGCTTTGGCAGTTTATCAATTCGCTTATATTGATAATTTAGTATAGGGCATTAAAAAGAAGAAAGGAGGGGACCTGACAAACATCTTTCTATGGGTCCTTAACAAGCTTAATTCAAGACTGAACAAAAAATAAATTCTTTGTTAAGAAAGGGCAAAATTGCTTCAAAATGTGCGCTGTCAAATTTAAAACTTTGAAAATTTAATTTTTAATTTTTGTTATTTTAATCATTTGCCTTCCATTTGACTAAAAACATTATCAAATTAAAAATTTAGTAGTTTTGATTTAAACACGTTATATACATAGAAAACAGAAGTTTTTCTTTAGGTGCTTCAGTTTTCATTTCTAAATATAGCTTCAAAGAAAAATGTTAGATATTGATAGTATAGCCCTGTACGGTAGTGCAATAATATTCGATTTCTTACAAATTATAAAACTTGTTAGATTGCGGCGAAACTTTTCAAACAGTTCTTCCTAATGCCTCATAGTATATGTGAATAAAATTTTAAGAAAATCGTACATTTACAAAGTATATATATTATGCCAGCGTCCTGGCCTAGGGGTAGCGCGTCTTCTCCGTGATGTGGACAACCCGGACCGGAGTCCTGGTTCGGGCGTGGTTGTTCTTTACTCTGTAAAAAGGGATTGTGCAAGCGATTGTGTGAGTGTCAACTTCAGATGAGATAAAGTCAGACTTCAGCCCTCGGGTGCTCAGGAATCTTTACCCTCAGAAGCTACTGCGCCCATCTTTCCCATATCTCTTGTCTTGGTTTGAATTGATGTTCAATCCAGGGGGGGATAAGCAGCAGCAGCAACAACATATTTTAGTATTTTGGATTTTTGCAACATACAAATTATTTAGTGCTTCAATTTAATTGATAGAAATGAATTTTTAAGATGTTCTCAGTTGCATTTAAAATTCTTTGGATACTATTGCCCGCATGGCTATAAGAGGATCAAGGTCAATCTAAGCCATGCGGTGCCTTTAGGCCATGCAAATCTTTTCCTCTTCTCAGTTACCAAAACCTGATCTTTTTATTTATATTTAATTTAATCTTTACATAAATAATTTATAAGTAATAAACATTATGACAGATTGAAATATCAAATCATTCAGTTTCAAATCATCGTTAAAATAATTAGTATTAGCATAAAAAATTTTTAAGATTTACAAGTAATTTTAAACAAAATAGTAAAAAATTCTATAACTTTCTTATTTTTATTATTTAATATGTATCAAATTTATGAAATTGCTACCTTCATCTTTATTTTTTTAAATTTTTTTTTGATAATATAGAATGATAACATGACAGCGATTTATTTCTGCCTTTGCATATTTCCAGAATGCATATTTGCATATTCAGAATGAATCTGAAAAATTATTCTTGACAAATACATTAGTTTAGTTTTTATTATTATTATTATACAATCTATTCAATTAAAAAAAGGGTTTGTGTTCATAAATCTCAATTTTTTTCATTAACTATTAAAAGAGTTTTATTATAAACCGAGAACTATTGTGGGAAAATATTCCTATTTATATTTCATTCCAAGTGGGATAAGCAATACCAGCGTTCTTTGTCTCATGAACTGGATTCAATTGTATATCAGTATCTTATTTTTATTGAAAATGCACATTAAAATAATGAAATTAGTATTATCTTACTTTAATACTGAAATTTAAAATTTAGTTATTAAATTTATTATTATCAATTTAATTTAAAATTATTTAAAGGATTAAATTATTTAAAAATTGTTGACTTAAAAATTTTTCATTAAGTATTTTTAAGTAAAAAAAAAATGTTAGAATAAATCGAAATATTTTATTTCAGTAAAGGTGCCAAAATTGAAATATGTTATTTAGTGAAAATGTGCCAAAACTTGTTACCATCACTTAAACACTTTATTTATACGACTGGATAATTTTGAAATTAAAAACAATATTATGCGATAGAATTATAAAACAAATCGTATTTTATATTCATATCTTTTATGATTATATTATGCACAATCTCATGTTCATCATACATAATCTTTTAAACGATCTTGGAAATCAAAGTTTTTCACACATCATATTCATTGGCAATGATAGCTAGAAAGTTTAGGCATTCTTGAATTATCGATATACTATAACAGTTTTCCAGCAGAAACTGCTTGAAATTGCTTCGTGAAACTGCTTGCCTTTCTGACCTTTAAGCATTTGTAAATTTTCAACATAGTCATTACATTCGGGAAAATTGATTGTACCGTATTACCATAAATCAGTTCATAAGAATTATTTGCAGGTACTATTTTTTCTTGAGTCATTTCGGGAAGTTGCGACATGTAGAATTTAAAACTACCATTTCAACAGTAAATTCAAATTCGATATTCTATGAGCAATGATCCTTGAATTTTTGAGCAGTTTAATTTTGATATTCGTTCTTTTTAGAAAATTAACCAAATATTGAATAAACTTAACACTACGCTTCAAAACGCCACGAAAACTCTGGACGTAGCATATCTGACAATTTTGTTATGACGCTTAGTTTTCCTTTCCATCTATGCACAAGAACTTCTGTACAACAATATTTATAATACGGAGTCCCTCCCTCCCACTTGCTTTCATCTCAATTATCCAGAATTTCTTTCCTGTTAAATATGTTTTCAGAAAATTTCAATTGGGAGAATTCGAATAGTTATATATCCCTTATTTACTTTTTAAATTTTTTTCAATAAGAATTCATAAAAGAAAGCCACAAAATTAAAATTATCATTTCATTTTTTTAATAAATTATATTCATTTTTTTTAAATTGACACATACGGAAAACTATAGAAGGAATTCTCTCTGAATAATTCAAAAATGGCAATAAATAAATATTTATAATAGCCGAGAAAAATGGTATTTTTAATTCCTAAAATCTGCATGTGTTTATATCTACCCTTTAAAGATGTGTACAGAAGCTAGCATCTTCAAAAATTCAGCGAAAAAAAAAAGTGTCATGATAATAAAACCCTTTGGAAATGTAAAGGACAGGAAACGAAAATGCACAGAAATCTCTACAAAACAATGTCATCCCCTCGGCCTGAGGTCAAGTGTGAAGTCAACTTCTCAAGTCAAATGGCTGAACTGGAGATCATTTATAATTTCGGGGAATTCCTTCGTTTTAAAACCCCAGGAAAATTTAACCATCCATTCATTGGTTATTTAACGGTTTTATTGAACTACTAACACTGAAAACAATTATGCAATTTTTGGTTGTAATATTGTTTTCACTTAAATGAAGATGAACTGAAATCTTAAGAGATTTCACGAAATAGTTCAACCATTTGCACTCTTAAAAATATAATTTTGCGTATGATTTAGTTGAGTGCAGTTACTATACATTTAAGTTACAGAATAGTCATTATAAAACAAATCAGTCAGATGATTTATGCGTGAATTCAGTTATTATTCAGATGACTGAATTCGGTGAAATAGATGCATAACTAATAACTTATCTAGTAATAACATCGAACAAAAAAATGAAACAAGAATTTATTAACAATTTCGCTATACACAGATTAAAACTTGCTTCATGAAAATCAAAATTACAATTCTATACAAATAAAACAGTATTTTATTTTCGAGAAAAGGAATTTTTCTATTAATGTAAAGTGTTCTACTTCACACAATACATCCACAAATTATATCATAAAACATTGAAATATAAAACTTAATATTAATTTCAAAAATATACAAGAAAAACATTTAGACAATAAAACTGAAAACAAATTTGATAATTTCAAAAATGTACCAAAGTGTAGAATATATTTTTACTTAAATTCATTATTGCAAATAAACAGTAACCTCTTAATTCTCGTGCCCAGCATCATACGGTCATCGAGTTATCCCTTCTCACATTTATTGTCTGAAATTGAAACTTCCAAAGAAGCTATAATTTGAGATACAAGGATCATACATAATTTGGTGTGGTAAGATACGTCATGCACGTCGAAATGATTTTGTCACTGAATCGCCAACGACGTGCTACACACATCAGCAGGCCATTGTTACAGATGCAAAAAATGATGTTCGTGACCTGTCGATTGCTCACCATAACACAGTTACGAGAATAGTCTTAGGTCAATGGTTAATTAGAAATATATAAATCTTTTTCCAATTTCATAAAGATAACGGGTATATTGCGTGATCTTGCTGCCAACTACAGCGAACGGTTCTGAACACAAACCTGAGAATTTCTTGTTAACATCAAGTGGCTAAGAATGTTCAATCCACTTTTTAAAGTTATTTATTATTTCTTTTTGCATAAGATACAAAACATTATGCCTGAAAACTCATTTTAATTCTACTCAATATGAAAACATAGTACAGAATTAGAATACAAACTGGAAGAAAAAACAAACATTGAACTATTTTTATGCATGGAGTATTTTAGTTTCCTGTAATTCAAGCCATTTTACATATTTCTTATCAATCGATGAAAACTCGATTATTAAATAGTGTAAACATGAAGTTGCAATAAAATGAGGGAAATTTCAAAGAAATGAAATTGTTTGCAAATTACGAGAGTCGATTTATCATTCAGAGTTTAAATTTACAGTGTATTTATAAGAATTAATACATATTAGCTATTGCTCTAAATTATATGAAATTCACATTTTCAAATCGTTAAAAATATATTATTCTTAAAAGGGATTCTTTAACTTTGAAAAAATTAAATTTTCTTGCATATAATTAAAAATATTAATTTTAACTATATTAATGAAAGATAGAATCAAAGATTGCAGCTTTTTATTTATTGCATCCGTTTAATACCTTTCGTTTCTAAACACTATTTTAATAAAAAAGATTTTTTTGCAACTACATTTTTTCCCCTTTATCTTTGCTAATTATGAAAGCGAATCGAATTCTTTCTGAAACTTATTGATCACCATGGTGATCAGGCATGGCAACCAATAAGCTTTTCTTTAAAAAAATTCATTGAAAGAGATCGGATTGACTTGCCGGCAAAACCAATCGGATCTCGAAAAATATTTAGAATAAATAAATATTTAACTACTCAGAATGCTTAAGTTAAGTTCAGAAGGCTTAATTATTAAAATTTAATTTTAAAATTTATATGGATGCAATAAATGGGCTATATTTTCTAGCGTATTAAACAAACATATCCGATAAACATTTCGAAAGCTTAAAACTAATTTTTAAATCAGAAGATTTTAAAACTATAATAGAGAATTAAAATAACTTTAGGCTTTATTACAACAACTTAATGAATATCCTTGCACACCCTTTCAACTTCGAAATGGAACTGTTATAACCAAGACTTTTTTTTAAATCAGAAGTTTACAAAATTCAGCATTGTTTTAACGTTTATAAAGCAATTGCTGACAAAAATTTCAAATGCAAATTCTTAATATTGCTTCCTTGTCCAGGAACGGTATAGATTATTTCATAACTGTAATGGCACAAAAGCCAAAATTAGACAAACTAATGCATATATAGCAGCCAGTGCTTTGGGTAAAGAATGAAATTTGATCAAAAAGCAACAACAGAGACCATGGAAGTCCTTAAATTTACCCGTGAGATACGACGGTTAGTCAGGTGAGACACACTACTTCATTGAGGATGGCATGGGAAGCGATGATCTGTAGTTCCAAAATGACAAATATGTGACATCCATTAATACAAAAGAACAGGTTTGGCCAGAAACTTTTTTGGGGGGCATCCTTTTTTTTCCCTCTCTTCTCCAATTGAAGAGATTTTGGGTGTCATTTTAAATTATCTGATGTAATGGCAAATTTATAATGGAGAGTGGATCTCTTTCCTTCAGACTTTGCCAGCATTATATCCAGAGCAACATAAGTATCCACCGCACTTTTGATCAACCAAGTTTAAATTTAGTTGTATAGATACATGGCGATTATCTCTTGAAGATCAAATTGGGCTGAAATAACAACTCAAATACACATCAATATAAAAAATTCTCATTAGAGGCAAAATTAATGCAGATACATTACATGATAATTCTACTGCATTGCGTTTTGTTGAAAATTCTTCAGAACAGATTATTTGATCAACCTTCAGTATAAATGAGACCTTATTTTAAGTCAAATCTTCACTTAAGTTAACAAATTTTAAGAATTTTTTTATAAAGGAAGTTTGGCAATCTAATGAATACAGATAGCAAATTATAATTCATATTCTAATCCCGATTTAGCAGGGAAAAATCTTTACATCGAATCACAAAGTGAAAACATGTCAAAAGCAGAATTAAGTTTTTTTTTTTAAAGAAGTAAAAATTGCTATTGAGAGCAAATCGAAATTCAGATTTGGGCTGGCAATTTTTTTTGTAACAAATTAGCAAATGTAAGGGGATATTTTTAGTGTCCATTTTCAAATATTTTTTGTTGATACTGGATTGAACAAGTATTTATGTCGTACATCAAATGTTCAAATTAGCTTTGAACTTTTGGATTTTCAAAAATTTTATATCAGTTGAATTTGATAAATATTAGGCATTATATTCAATTATAATTGGCTTCGGCAAGAAATAAAATGCCGATTATTTAAAAATTTATGCCCAGTAAACAAGATAGCATTAATGCTGGACAAAGAAAACATTTGATGACATGATTCAGAAAACAATCAGTTTAAACATATATGCGACACATTTTTTCATTACTTAGCATTGTTTATTATAACTTAATAGTAAATTAGAGATAAATATATAAAAGTGAACAGAAGTCTTTACTTTTATCAAGAATATAAATACTATTTTTTTAAAGAATATTTCAAAAATATTGAAACATTTAACACATTTTGAAAGTTGGATAAACATACATTATATTTCACACATAAAATGAAATTCAATGCCCTCATAGAATAAGAAGCTGACTTCAAATTTCTGAAGTACTGACATTTTTCGGAAATCTGAAGTTAAAGATCAAGGAGCAGTTGTGAAGTTCCTAAAACTTTCTTCGATATTTTCAAAAGAGAAATATTTGTTGCACCAAAATCGTTGTAGCATAGGTCGTAATATCATAACAGTTTTTACACAAATTATAGCATGCTGTAGTATACGAGAGCAAATTATTTTTCGCAAACTGTTTGTTACCTGCTCTAGTAAGGCAGAAGAGGATGAAAATTCAGCTTTGTTGCATGAAGATGGGAGTCCAAATAATCTTGCCAACATTTAATGAAGAAAACAAAAAGATAAAAACTTACAGCATCAATTACCATTGAAATGTCGACAAGAAACATTTAAAAGAATCGCTAATGAAAGTTGATTAGACACATTTAAAAAAAATTGCTTTTCCATAAGGTCACGGATGCTATAGAAAGACATTTCCTCTAAACAAAAAATTTCTTGGTAACGAAACTTTTGGCATTTAAATTAATATAATATCTTAAGTCCTAAAACTCATCCATAAATCAGAACGGTTGATTGATTTCAATGCCGCCCACTGACAAAGCTTTTCTGTTGTTCAAGATGAAACCCTTCAGGCTCTGTTCAAAAACATCTTTCCCAATTTAAAGATAAAATATCTGAAAAAAAAAAGGGCAAAGCATTCATTCAAGTATTTTATATCAGATATTAATGTTACATAATTAGCGAATTGAATTATTGAACATTATTGATAGAGCTGTTGATTATCTGAAACAAGTTTATTTAAAAATAGAGTTGGTTTGCTTCATTTAATTCCAATAGAATTTTAAAAAAATAGAAATTAGATCTTTGGTATTGGAAAGCGTTCACTAGATGAAGTTCTACGAGCATTTATTCCATATTCAAGGCTAGATACATGTCTTAAGGCTTAGGATTTAAATTTTCATTCATAAATTAACTATTTTAAATATTATGTTCAGGAATATGCAAGTTCGCAATCTTGTACAAAAGCTATTGTAAAGCAATTTAGAATGCAGGATATTTCCACTGCAGAGGTAATGATTCAAAACAATTCTCACAAATTTTCCAAATATGTCTATTTATACATAGAATGGCAATTTTTAAAAGATTCTTTAAAACTTGTTTTTTCTTATCGATATTGACAAATCCTGACTTCACAAAACTACATACATGGCAAGTAATCAATATATATATAAATAATGTTTACAAAACAAAAAAATTTACACATTTCACAAAATCTCATACAAAGGTAAATTTTACTAACAGCTTTATTCATTAATTCTTAGATTTGTTTCAATATTCATCAAAAAGAAGTAATTTTAGATATGTTTCTTCATGATGACGAGAAATAACAGATTAAAATCTGAATTAATGAAGATTTGATTAAAAATTTGATAACAGGTGTCAAATATTTTATCAAAAAGATGCAAATTTATTTAATAAAGGTTGGCAATTTTCAACACGACTGCATATATCCAATATTTTTTTAGTATCCCGACCCAACATCAATTTTAGTGTCAAGGGTTGCAAAACTCGATTCAGTCCCATTCTTAATGTAATTGGCAAAATCGATCGATGTTGCAAAGCAAAAAACATTTTAAAGAAATTTTACACTTATTTATAAAAGATTTTTTTTAATAAATAACCAACTTAGTTCTGATCGATATTTCAGAAAGCAGTATAAACTGAATAGCTGTTGCATATACGCCCTTAATAAAAAAAATGAAGTTTCCTATTTTAAATTATTACAGTAACAGGAATTTTTATTAATACAATAGCTACAATATTACAACAGAATTAAAACTTCCATAAAGGAATTCAATTAATCGAACAACGAATAAGTTTTTATTGTGGATTTTCAGCATACAGATTAATGGGACCTTGTAAAAAAAATTTGAATTAAGTTAATTCTTGATGAAACGCTAGAGGAATACTTTATGCTGTACATTAAGGATAGTCTGAGATTTTTGAAGAACCATATTATTGTGTAATTTGTTAGAAAGCCCCATGCCTTTATTTTGTAGAAAAGATTGTTAGAGAAGAGAAATACTACTGAATTCCTCCATATTCGCGAAACATCACCTAATGGGAAAAAGGACATTCAAGCGTTTAAATTAGAGCCCATATGTTTAGCATTAATTGTGATTCTATTTTCTATACAATATTTGCCAGCCAAGTGAGTACTTTTGACAATTCATAGAAAGAGTTTTTTAAAGAAATTTTTACAAACAAATTTGAATTATGTGAAGTTTTGAAGCATGCCATTAACTATTTAAGCAAAATTATTCAAAACGTATATGCATTTTACAAGACATCCTATATGATCATAATTCATCTACTACTTACTTATGGAACTTCGATGACATCTAAGACAATATCCTCTTTCGCATCCATGATAACCGGAGTCAACTAAATGCGTGCAAGTAAGTCCAAAAAGCCTTTTATTGTAAATGAAGAACGACGATATACAGTCAAGAAAATGCTGCAAGAAAGGGACACCAGCTTCCATTCTCCAGACATCTGCTCATTAATCAGCAATTCAAATTTCATCCTACGCAATTTCTAATAATGCATTTAACTATCCAAAAGAGCAAGAAGATAATTTTCAATGACCGCATATTTTTTAAATCTGAAGTGCCATCAGAAACTGGTTCTAGAAGCAGGTTAAAAATTTTGAATCTGATAAAAATCGGTTAAGAATTAGAAACTGAATAAGAAGAGTACTCGCGTATTCTCAGCTAGAGTAAACTAACTAATGGAATAGATCTAACGGACAGCAAGATAAGCGAGAAAAGACATGAAACCTTCAGAAAGAAATGTACAGAGTGATTTTAATATAGTTCATTCTTCAGCTTTCGGTGTATTTCTAATAAGGTGATTATTTCTTAAACTAACAGAAATCTAATTCTTTTCTGCTATTTCCTTTTTCACTTATGCTGGCTATGGAGTTTATCATTACTAATTATGGCTTTAAGATTCATATTTTATAATTTTTTTGCACTACAAATTATAACAAAATGTATCTTTATTTAACTAACAAACTAATTTTTGCTTTTAATTCATGTGTAAATTCTTTCCAATTATTTAACTTTAAGTAAAAATTATTAGAATGTCCTAATTATAAGGCTTATTTTACTGCTCTTACAGAGATATACAAGCCTAAACCTTCAACCGCCCTTCCTAGTAGACATTGGAACAAAATACGAAACATGAAGGTTTAGATATTACTTAAGAGATGATTACAGTTCAGTTGAGAATCAAGTATGAAATATCCAGCAGAAAAACTTCTCTACAGAAAAATTTCTCTAATATTATGAAAAGTCGAGTTTACTTAAACAGTTGGAAACAGCAATTGCTTAAACACGCCGTTTCTTCAACTTGAACAATTTATTACAATTCAATCAAGTTTTACCAATCCAGAATTTTATTAACCTTGAAAATTTCCAGAATCTGCATGCAATTATTAGAAGCGCCATCTTGAGATTCTGAGAATTTCAATGATAAAAGGGGAGTAAAAATATTACAAAGAAATAAACAATTCATATGCCATTGGATGTATCCAATGTTTTTCAATCAAGAATTTGATTATATCAACAGTTGAAAGAAATTACAAAATGTTCTGGCAAGAGTTCGATTATTTCTCATCACCACCATATACAATCAGTACAATTGTAAGCTTCACCTGATAAAAAAACTGAGAAAATTCCGAATTTTAAAGTATTAAAGAATGTAAATATTTGTTTATCACTATCCATTGTAAATCCGTAAAGATGAGGTCTATTGAAAGTAGGATACTGAATTCCCAAATCAGATAGCGATGTATCATGTAGCTAATAGATTATTCGATTACACCGTGTCACAATGCATAAATTGCGATTAGTATGTTTTTAATTTTTAAAACCCAAATTTTGAAACTGGCTTTTTAATAATATTAGATGGTCTTTATTTCCTCTGCTTTATTTTAAACACATTGGATACCATTAATTTTGTATTTAGGTTTCATACCGATGTGTAGCATATTTTAAATCATTTTTGCTGTCATTCATTGCTTTATTTATTGATATAAGTAAATACCTTTCGAATTAATTCGAAAACAGAAGGTGAAACTAGAAGGTATAGGAGGATTCTGTATTTATCGAGTGGAAGAAAATTAACAAGTGTTGAAGATCCACGTTAGTTTAAAATCCAAATGTCAAAAATAAATCTAGTAATAATTCAAATGCCTCTATTATAGTTTTTTTCCTAATGTCTAAAAGAATTTTACTTCTTTTTACAGTAAAGAAACTTATTAATTTTACTTTCAATCATTTAAGCGTCATGATATATTAACGCATTTAAAAGAATTCATTTATTAAATCTTCAACTGCCTTTTAGAGAAATGTGAAAAGCTCGTATTAGTTTCCAGTACAGTAGATGTCGTCATGCTAGTAAGAAATAACATGGGAAGTAACTGACTTCAAGTTTTATATCTATCGAATCTGAAATTCATATTGTATTTGGAATTGTATTTATACATGCAGGTGTTTTCTGTACCGATTTTACAAAATATTTTACTGTATTCAAGAGAAAGTAACACCATTTAATGTTTTCGGTTTGCTCGAAAAATATACAATCCATATTTCTAATGCTTAATTGACCTGGCATAACAGAGGAGTTTTAAATTATTGTCGGGTTTCATCATGCATAATGACAAGCTTTATTCCCAAATCTTTTTATTTGGTTATCTCGCTCCTTATTTGATGTTAACCATCACTTTCTTTCACGATTTCATATTTGCTAATTTTCCTCCTTTCTCTCGATTATAACTTATTCTCTATTACCCACTAGCCCCAATAGGAACCGCATTCAATATTATTTCGTTACGACACACCCTTCAGTCTTTTTCCTCTATACCGTTTCACATCCATTACTTCTTTAATCAAATATTTTTCGACAAGGCCCAAATTTCGTTTTTAATCGCATGGTTTGGAGAAATTTATACTCATTCGCAATACAAATAATCACTCATTCTAAACTTCACATGCTCCACTCCTCCCCAACATACAATTCACTACTCATTAATTACTACACTAACGCAAGACCTACTCTCTAATTACTCCACTATTCTCCGCAATATTCTCATTTCCTACAAAGAGAAATTTTACATATTCCTTAAATATCACTTTTCCACTTTCAGGTAAATATTTCACTTGTACTCATCCAATACCCACACACGCAGTCCCGATTCCGCGACATCTCACTCATTACCCACAC
>JAPMOR010092620.1:354298-365780 GCA_026543865.1 Argiope aurantia
CACAGACAGCCCCGATACCACTGCAACTCACTCATGACCCACACACACAGTGCCGTTACCACGGCACCTCACTCATTACCCACACACACAGTCCCGTTACCACGGCACCTCACTCATTACCCACACAGAGACAGACAGCCCCGATACCACTGCATCTCACTCATGACCCACACACAGACTGCCCCGATACCACTGCATCTCATTCTCTTCCATTCTTATACTGCCCTAAAGCAGAACAGACTTCCTAAATCAACAATTATACATTTAATTTTCTGTCCACACGCATTCTTTGCATATGCCTCTAATATCCTTCCCACATAGATATATGTACTCTTCACTCCATCATTCTACATACATCAATCTGGACTCGAAGGATTTTCATTCGACATGCGTCTCCACATGCCTCCCTCTCCGTACATTTCACTTTATTAGGATATATTTCTCTAGATATTAACATTTTTAATTGATCAAAAATCTGAACTCCCGTCTCCTACATTTCACTTCAAAACCCAAATTTTACTCTTAAATGTGGCAAGACAATAAATTTAAGATTTATTACGAAATGAATTCCGTTTAATCGCACAAGAATTTGCCTATATGGTAATGTTCAAGTATAATCTGTCTCGCGACAAACAATTTTAGCTTTGCAAATACAACTATATTCTATAATTAAGTACTGTATCAAGTTAGAAATTTTCTTGGCTTCCATGTCTCCTTAACCGTTAATTAAATACCTTACAAAACATTCACATTTTACGGATACTAATTTAAATATTAAAAATAAACGCAGTATGCATTTTAAAAAAACTGCTAACTATAACTATATTCGGTTTTAGCTATTTAATTGTCTAGTTTTGCTGCAAATTCGGTTTCCCGATTCAAATATTTTTCTTCCCACAATTCTGTCTCTTGAAAGTTTGGGAAATTTACGTATTTCAAAAAATGACTGAAAAAACGAAATACATTACAAGCTATTTGATAATTTATGCTAAATGCTTTTTTAATTCCCCGATGACGTACCCCTTCGTATTAAAGTGTGAAAAATTCGAAGAAAATATTTGAAAATAAGGAAAATTTTGACCAAAAGAATACTAACTATACATATAACTATTTGAAATACACAGTGAAGAGAAGCCTTGAGAAATCATTCCACTTTATAAAAAGGAACAACTTTCTTAATTCATGGAGTTTAATTTTGTATACCTGCTATATTAAAAAATTGGTACTAAGAACATATCAACTTGATCCGATATCCTATATACATGGCCTGCTTGAATATTAACGTAAATTCAGACCTTTGATACATCATCAACTCATACATAATTGTATTTGCATCTTTTTGATATTGAATTATGCAGAATGCTTTATTCAAATTAAACTTTAGCCATACTCTTCTAAAAAAGTTCAAAAACAGTCTCGATAGATGAAAAGCAAATGGCAGCAAAAAAGATTGAAATAAATCAATTCATCTCTATGAAGAAAAAAAAAGAAAAGAAATCGGATTCGTTTAAAAAAGAGGAAATGCAAACAGTCGAATATTTGTCAGAAACCAGTTCCAGAATTTTGGTTAACATATCAAAATGCTATAAACAGTGACAATGTATGCAATGCGATGTGACATTTAATCTCTTAGTTACACCCTACTTTACCATCTGATTTGAGAATTTAGTCTCTTACTTTCAATAGAATAGGAGGGCTCATCTCTATGGATTTATAATGGATAGAGATAAACAGATATTACTACAATTTTTTTAAAAAAATTGAAATTCAGGATTTTCTTATTTCTCAGTACGATGTAATTTACAATCGCACTGGAATAACAATAAAGAAATAACTTAATTTGCGTTAGAATTTATGTCTCGGATGCTTAAGTAATAACTTTTTTGATTAGGTATCATTGAAAAGCCTCCGAAGAAACGCGAATTTCTAATTTCTTTTTCATATTTATGTTCCAATATTACCGAAATATTCAGGACCCAAAATGTCTAACAATCGAATGATGTGAATTCGATATAAAAATTCAAAAGCAACAACTTTCTAGATTTCTTTTTCATTATTCATTTGATTCAATCTGAACTTTTATTGCTTCATTCGAAATTTAAATATGCAAATGGAAAATGGATACAGTCCTTTGCGCTCTTTAGTCTAATCTTCAACACATTGCATGCACATGCACAAAAATTCTAGGATAAAATCTTCAGTTCGTACAAATTTATTGAAACCAATCATTTGCAAAAGTTGCAAGAAACTTGTCTTAAGCAATTCCTGTTTTAACTGATTAATTCAAATTCTGCTTTTCGTAATTTTAGAGAAGATTTCATAAGTGGGAAAGACTGTCAGCCAGGTATTTCAATTTTTTTCCCATTCTGAAATGAATTGCCACCATCTGAGAAATATAAACCTTCATTCGTCTTGCATTTTATTGATTTAAACAGAAGTTCCATAAAACTTTCATTTTACTTTTTAGAAAAAAATAATGCAATTTAATTCGGGTACCTTAAAATATTTCCATTTCTGAAATTTATTTTGAAATAAGTTGTTGACGAAATATTCGATAATGTGTAAAACGTAAGCATACGTTTTAGAAATTTTAATACGTTATTTATTCTAAATTTATTTTAATTTTTTGGATTTGACCGATTTTAATTTAATATTCGCCGTGCATTCTTTGATTTGTCTCATTTCATACGAAAAATTTGATACACACTCAAAATTGAACATTTTTAATGTTGCAATTATGTAATATTTAGGGATTAAAATCTTGCACACGAAAGTACTTTCATATTTTTTACTATCTGAATGTCCCCGTATAATATTCTATCCATATATGAAGGGTTAGACAACGAACGATGTTTGCACTGTAAATGCGAATTAAATATGAATATTCTAATTATGATCTTCAGAGCACGATATGAAGGAGTAAAAAGACATTTTAGAATAGGACCAGCATAATAAAGTTGGAAATATTAAAGAGGTAGTATAGATTTAAGTAGGCTAATTTGTACGTTGTTTATCTATAAGTTAATTTTTTTGTGGAAGGACTGAAAGCTAAAAGTCTTTCGCCAATTGACTCAAAACTGTAAAACTAGAAAGAATCATTAAACAAATCTGTATCGGTATTTACATTAAAATTCATTTCCAAAAATATTTTATTTTAGCTTATGGTACAAAAATCAAATTTTCTTTTTGTTACAAGGGAATACAAGTCTTGCGGAATTTGGAAACCGTAATTCTTTGTTGATTTCTAAAAGGCGAAGTCCGTATAAGATTCTTTATACTATTCGGGAAATTTCAGAAGATTTTAGGTGGGTATTCTTCTCCGATTCGGATGAATAGTAAAGGAGAACTGTTAGCATATATTACAGGGAACCAGTTTCAAGCAAAATTTCTAAATCGTGTGGTGTTAGACTCATCTAATGCGAGAAAAACAAATATCACTGATCAATGAGCAGATAAATAGAAATACCGGTATGCCTTTTCACAGATAACCCCTTTTCTTTAATGAGCTCAGAGGCAACAACTTGAAAGCACTCTATATATTTTCAATGATGGAGACAGCAGGATTGGTAAAGGTATTCGCAGATATCCTGAGGATTTTAGTGCAAAAGGTTCAAGAATCAGCCTCAATGTTGCAATGTAAATTCCAGTTCGTAAAATCCTAGAAGTGAAGAGAAAACATCGCTTTTAGGCTGCAAATTTAATAGAAAGTAACATGGGATTTATGAATATTTATGCAAGTAATTTACAGAATAAATTAATAAAAATTTTAAAACTTAGCGTTATTAGGAAGTGCGGTATGAAAGTATTTTAAAACAAAGCAGTAAAAAGAAAATCTGTATTTTATATAGCTTTTTGAATATGGACCTTAGTACAAATGAAATTATTTAGATATCATTTCACGATATCGTCGAGTTGCTAGACATTAAAGCTATGTTATTTTAATTGTCTCATATTCTGTTTATTGAACCTTTTTAATGGAGATCCATTACATCAGTTCGCTTTAAAAAATGCAAATGTCTAGTTAATCTATCTTCTAAATTACGTAAAAAATATTTTTATTCGTCCTGTAAGTTATAGATATTACAGATAATCTATTTTTAATCTTTAACAACGGAAAAAATAGCTTGATAAAATATTTGATGAAACAGATGGCTTGGATTTCAGGGCAAATGATTGACATTGTTAAAAATTAAATGGAAAAATATTAAAAAAATTATTAAAATTCAAGAAAAAGTTGTACGCCCATTTAAGCTAAAATCATTAAAAAAAACAATTTAAAATTTTGAAATTGTGTAAACTTTTAATATATTTTCGGAAGTTATCACTGAAGACAAATTCAACTTAATTTTGAATTCATTTAAGTTCTAGAAAAATTCCTCCAACATAACACGTTATTTTTTTACTAAATACTCCAAAAATAAGTTTGAACACCATATTCTTTAAAATCGATTGCTATTTTACAAGAAATCTTTGTTTCAATGGTGAGATTTGCTTCAATTTTTTTTCTTTTTACTCATCTAATTACTTAAATGCCTGTTCTTGCATTGTTGCATTCAGGTTATGCAAAATGGCTTCAAGTTTTAGATTACAATCCGACATTCAAAGTCACTGTCTCGAGATTGAATTTGGTTTGCGATATAATTCATTTTCAAGATTTTTTTAAATAAATTTCAAATACCAAATGAATTTAAAATAAAAAAATACACAAAACTGACAATAAAAACAAATGTTAACAATTCCATGCGTTTTTTCTTTCTTCTTATTAAACTGGCATTGCAGCAAAACTAAGTTTAATATATATTAATCCATTTTCTTAAATAGAACAAATTAACATTCAAGATAGCTTTTGCTTCCATTTATCATCCGCTGGAGATAATTTAATATCCATTTCCCACACAAATTCTTGCAATTCACTATCATTCATTTATTTCATTCTTCTGTAGATGACAAAAAGCATAATTTCCTCCAATATTTCAATAAATAATACGCAAACAATATAGAAAATAACCAGAATAACTTACCTTTTCTTAAATTGTTTTTAGATGTATTCATATCGATAAAGCTCACAGCCTGCTCTTGTCATAAGATTTAAAAAAATATCGGCATGTCC
The DNA here is from genome assembly GCA_026543865.1 of Argiope aurantia. Lineage (NCBI taxonomy): Eukaryota > Metazoa > Arthropoda > Arachnida > Araneae > Araneidae > Argiope > Argiope aurantia. Next base: position 359,409 of record JAPMOR010092620.1, read on the forward strand.
ATACGTAGCTTCGAACTTCCAGATTCATGCATAACCGCTTGACAGAGGTAAAAGAATTTCAGGGAAAATTCAAAAATCGCAACCATTGCAATGCAAAAAATTATTGTAGTTCCTTCAAAATTTTAAACCAGTTCACACTTCAACACAAAACCACTACTGACAGCAAATAAATTTCATGTCCTTCCTAGCTCAAATAAAAAATGGCCAATGCAGCAGAATTCAATTATACTAAAATGTCATCTAGGAGGTTCTAGAATAATTTTGATATCAATCATACCGCTACAGAATTTAAAAAAATGATTGATTGATTTGATATTTGAGTTGTATGCTTGTTGCAATTGGTGGTTTGCCCCAAAATTTGTTATACATATATTCACAAAATTTTGTAAAAACAAACAATAAATGTGTTATCAAAAAGTGAAGATAACCTTAAATCATTTTTCATCATGTTCTTCTGAAGATTAGGGCAGGTTAGTCGCTCAACACGCATAGACACTAAAGAGAAAAATTAGATAAGTTATTTGGATTCGAATCCAGATTTATTTCTTTTTTAGATACCGTAGCTGAGAAGTTGTTTAGTTAAATAATTCAAAGTAAAATTAAATCATAAATAGTTACCATGTTCAAAAATATCGGATGGTTTGGTAATTGTACGCCTTCAGGCTGCACGTGAGATATTGAGAATCAATTGCATAATTTTCGAACCCAATTCTTTGATTTTTCATCTCATTACTTCGTTAGTTAACATTTTTCTTGAACAATATTTTTCAGTATCTCTCTTAAGGAATAAAAATGAAAGATAATGTTATCATTTTATATATATTGAATGAAGGTTGGATGATCTTTTTCAAAAGGGAAATCATTCATGTTTTTCAAGGAACTTCCTATGGATTCGAACATTATGCAATTGATTCTCAATATCATTCGTGCAGCCTGAAAGCGTACAATTACCAAAACATCCGATATTTTTGAACATGGTAACTATTTATTATTTAATTTTACATTGAATTATTTAAATAAACTTCTCAGAAACAGTACCTAAAAAAGGAATAAATTTGGATTCGAATCCAAATATCTTGTCTAATTTTTCTCTTTAGTGCCTATGCGTGTTGAGCGACTAGCCTAACCTAATCTTCGAAAGAAGAACTATTAACTAAATTATTTAACTAAACAACTTCTCAGAAACGGTATCTACAAAAGAAATAAATCTGGATTAAAATACAAATATCTTATCTAATTCTTCTCTTTAGTGCCTATGAAAAATGATTTATCTTCACTTTTTGATAACACATTTATTGTTTGTTTCTGAAAAATTTTGTGAATTTGTAACAGATTTTGGGGCAAACCACCAACTGCAACAAGCACACAACTCAAATATCAAATCAATCAATCATTTTTTTAAATTCTGTAGTGGTATGATTGATATCAAAATTATTCTAGAACCTCCTAGATGACATTTTAGTATAATTGAATTCTCCTGCATTGGCCATTTTTTATTTGCTCTAGGAAGGACATGAAATTTATTTGCTGTCAGTAGTGGTTCTGTGTTGAAGTGTGAACTGGTTTAAAATTTTGAAGGAACTATAGTGAATTTTTGCATTGTTATGGTTGCGATTTTTACATTTTCACTGAAATTTGTTTGCGTTTCTCAAGCGGTTATGCACGAATATGAAAGTTCGAAGCTACGTATGGACATGATGGTTATTTTTTTTTTAATCTTAAGACAAGAACAGACTTTGAATTTATCGATGTGAATACTTTAGAAAATAAAATGGATGCAAGAAAAGGTAAGTTATTATGCTTTTTGTTTATTTAATTACCTGGCAAATTATGTTCATCCTATACTGAAGACTGAAATAAATGAATGGCATTAATATAAGAGTTTGCATGGGAAATGGATATTAAATTGGTTATCTCCAGAGGAAGGTTAATGGAAGCAAGAGCTATTCTAAATGTTAACTTGCTATATTTAAAGTGTTCGCTGCCACTACCGACTCCTGATATTCGGGCCATCTATCTAATTAGATAACCTCTTTGCTGTCTCTTAATTGTACAGAAGGGGTATCTAATAAGATAGATGACCCGAATATCAGGAGTCAGTAGTGACAGCGAACACTTTAAATATAGCAAGTTAACATTGCGTCTCGCAGACAGTGAAGCTGAATATCGGATTTCACTCGAAAGCTTGAAGCCATTTTACATATCCCGATGCACCAAGTAAGCATTTAAGTAATTAGATGAGTTAAAAAAATTGGGGCAACTCTGATAATTGAAATAAGGATTTCTTGTAAAATAACAATCGATTTTAAAGAATTATAGCTTTTAATTTTATAATGTTGGAGATATCTAGAATTTAAATTGATTTAAAGTTAAGTTGAATTAATGCGTTTTTCAGTGATAATTTCCTGAAATATACAAACATTTCACGCCATCTCAAAATTTTAAAATTTGTCTTTTTAACGATACGAATTTAAACAAGGGTGCAAAATTTTCCTGCATTTTAATACTTCTTAAATATAATTTATTTAATTTTAAGAATTACATCATTTGCTCTGAAATTCAAATTGTTTGTTGTTTTATAAAATATTTTAACGCGTGATTTTTTCCATTATTAAAAGCCAATAAAGTATTCTACGTAATATCTACTATTTACAATATGAAAAAAATATTAAATCATCGTACGTAATTTACAAGACAGATGAATCGGAAATTTGCATTTTTAATGGCGATATGATGTCATGGATCTCCGTTAAAAGGTTTCATATATACTATAAGCAGGATATAAGGCAATTAAAATAACATAGCTTTAATGTCTAACTCGACGATATCGAGAAGTTATATCTAAATGATTTCATTTGTACTAATAGCCATATGCAGAGAGACGACTGCAGTATTTAAACTATGTAAAATAGTTTCGTTTTTACTGATTAGTCTAAAAAAGCTTTCATGCCGCGTTTCCTAATGAAACTACGCTTTTAAAAATCATCTTTATTCTGTAAATTACTTGCATAAATATTCATAAATTACATGTCACCTTCTGTTAAAATTTCAGCCTCAAAGTAATGTTTTTTCTTCAATTTCAGGATTTAACGAACTGGAATTTACATTGCAACATTAAGGCTGATTCTTGAACCTTTTGCACTAAAATCCTCAGGATATCTGCGATTACCTTTACCAATCCAGCTGTCGACATCATTGAAAATATATAGAGCGCTTTCAAGTTGTTGCCTCTTAGATCATTAAATAAAAGGAGTTATCTGTGAAAAGACATACCGGTATTTCTATTGATATTTGCTCATTTACCAGTGATGGTACTTCTGTTTTTCTCACATTAGAATAGACCAAGTAAGACCATTCTATTTTGAAATCAATTTTGCTTGAAACTGGTTCTCAAGAATATTTGCTAAGTCTTCCCTTATTTATTCGAATCTGAGAAGAGTGCCCACCTAAAAATTTTTTTTAATTTCCCGAAGAATATAAAAAATCTTATACGGATTTCGTATTTAAAAATGAATTTTTTTTTTTAACTTAATCTATAACGAAATATTTTTTGAAATGAATTTTAATGTAAATACTGATACCGATACTTTGTTTAAAGATTATCTTTCTAGTTTTTAGTTTTGTGTCGATTTGCAAAATAGTTTTAGCTTTTTTCCCCTTCCTCCACAAAAAATTTACCTATAGATAGAAAACAAGTCCAAAGTAGCCTAGATAAATCTTAACTGAATTTTTAATATTTCCAGATTCTTTATAATGCTGATCCTATTCGTTTTTCTTTATCTTTCTCTGAAATTCATAATTAGAATATTTCATATTTAATTCGCATTTACGGTGCAACATCGTTGTCTAACCCTTCATATATGGATGGAAGATCCTTATATACGGTTATTGGACCCATATATATGGTTATACGGGGATATCCATATCGTAAAAAATATGAAAGCACTTTCGGATGCAAGATTTTATCCTCTAAATTTCTCATAATTGCAATATTAAAAATGTTCAATTTTGAGTGTATCAAATCTTTCGTATGAAATGAGACGAATCAAAGAATGCACGGCGAATATTAAAATCGAAATCGAGCAGATCTAGAAAAATCAAAATAAACTTAGAATAAAGTTTTAAAATTTATGCTTACGTTTTAAATATTATAGAATGTTTCGTCAAACACTTCTTTCAAAATAAATTTCAGAAATGAAAATATTTTAAGATGTCGGAATTAAACTGCATTTTTTTCCCCAGAAAGTAAAATGGAAGTGTTACGGAACTTCTTTTTAGATCAATAAAATACGAGACGAATGAAAGTTTATATTTCTTAGATGGTTGCAATTCATTTGAGAATGGAAAAAAAATGAAATACCTGGCTGACAATCTTTCCCACTTATGAAATAATCTCTAAAATTACGAAAAGCAGAATTTGAATTAATCAGTTAAAACAGGAATTGCTTAAAAGCCAAGTTTCTTGCAACTTTTGCAAATGATTGGTTTCAATAAATTTGTACGAACTGAAGATTTTATCCTAGAATTTTTGTGCATGTGCATGCAATGTGTTGAAGATTAGACTGAAGAGCGCAAAGGACTGTATCCATTTTCCAATTGCATACTCAAATTTCGAATGAAGCAATAAAAGTTCCGATTGAATCAAATGAAAAAATGAAAAAGAAATCTAGAAAGTTGTTGCTTTTGAATCTTTATATCGAGTTCACATCATTTGGTGGTTACATTTTGGGTCCTTAATATTTCAGTAATATTGGAACATAAATTTGAAAAAGAAATTAGAAATTCTCGTTTCTTCGGAGGCTTCTCAATGCTATCTAATCAAGAAATTTTCTTCAGCATCTGAGACATAAATTGAAAAATGTTCTAACAAAAATTCGGTTTTTTCTTCATTATTATTCCAGTGCAATTGTTAATTACATAGTACTGAAAAATAAAAAAATTCTGAATTTCAAAATTTGTAAAACAAATTCTTACAATTTTTTTATCTCTATTCATTATAAATCCATAGAGATGAGATCTCCTATTCTGTTGAAAGCAAGAGACTAAATTCCGAAATCAGATAGTAAAGCATGGTGCAGCTGAGAGATTAAGTATGTCGCATCGCATTGCATACGTTGTCGCTGTTTATTGCGTTTTGATATTGTTACAAACCTGCAATTCTGCTTCCCAGCATAGTTGGTTCCATCATCAGAAAGATTGTTTTTCAGTCATCTGTATTGGATGGAGTCCGGGTGTCGCGTCGGAGGTCCCAGAGCTTGGCGACAAACTTGGTGACCATTTGGCAACTTTGGCGCCAAAATAGATTATACCCGAAACATCGAATTTTCCCGATCCGTCCAGTAGGAACCGAGATACGCCTAGAACGTTTCGGATTGGTTGAGAGACTTCTAGCCCCGCCTCCTGAGACCTATAAAAGGAGGCAGTCCGTGCTGCCAGAGTAGTCGTAGTGGTAGTCGGAATCGAACGAGCGGAGTAGTCGGAATCGACGGTGAAGAACTTGTCTTCCAAGGATTAGCAGAGCAGTGACGGAATCAAGCTAGTGCCGAACTAATCTGTGCGCTACTGTCTGCAGTAGTCTTGTTGTATGCTGCACGTCTCGGCTGAAGATAATACTCTTCTATGCTGTATATAGTTTTTGTGCTGTCCAGTGTGTCTTCGTGTAAATAAACATCGTTGTTTTTATTCTACTGCTGATTGAGCGTTCTCCACACCATATAACTTCCACTATCCAAATGGACTCCGGAAATTTCGTAACAATGTTTAAACCAAAATTCTGGAACTGGGTTTTGACTAGTATTCAACGGTTTACATTTCCTCTTTTTTAAACGAATCGGATTTCTTGACTCATTTATTTTTTTCATACAGATATATTGATTTATTTTTATCATTTTTTTCAGTCATTTGTTTTTCTATCAATTTTTTTCTAATATATTGTAATTAGCAATACTCTTTTGGGACCAAGTTTAATTTGAATGTAGCATTCTGTATAATTCTATGTAAATATATAAAACTACAGTTATCTATATATTTGCTGAGATGGTACATCAAAAGTCTGAACTGAAGTTAATAACAGCCATTCTGCACGAATCTAGGATCTTGGTAGGTAATGTATGTAGGATATCTAGGCAAGTTGGATATGCTCTACTTAGTACCGACTTTTTAATATAGCAGGCATATAAAAATTGAGTTTTTATATATTAACAAGGTTGCACCTTTTTTAAGTTTAAATATTTTGCAAGGTTTATCTCTTTACATTGTATTTCAAATGACTAAATGATTAGTTTTCTTTCGGTCAAAATTTTCCTTATGTTCAAATATTTTCTTCGAATAATTACGCCTTTGACAGGAAAGGAATATCTGTAGGTAATCGGT
>JAPMOR010092620.1:365790-379125 GCA_026543865.1 Argiope aurantia
CTACATTTTTAAATAAACTTCAGTTACAGAAATACTAGTCAAGAATTCAATCAATACTCTTCAATAATTCAACTCTCTAATTATGTAACATTAATATCTGATATAAAGTAGTTCAATGGCTACTTTCTCTTTTCAGATATTTTACCTTTAAACTGATACTTCAAACTGTTGAACAAAGCTTGGAGAATTTCATCTTGAACAATAGCAAAGCTTGGCCATGATCTGTGTTGAAATCAAGCAATCAACCGTTCTTATTTATGGAGAAGTTTTAGGACTTCTGGTACTATATCAATTTGAATGCCAAATGTTTCATTATCAGCAAATTACTACTTCAGAGTAGAAATATATTTTATATCATCCGTGACGCTTTTTATGGAAAAGCGATTCTTTCAAATGTCAGTCATAACTGATGCCGTAAGATTCTCTCCAACGCTTTCTTCATTAAATGATGCATTCCTATTTCCAGCTAGCAAAAAGCTGAATCTTCGTTCTTTACTAGAGCAGGTAGCTAAAGCGATGTCTGCATTTCGTGGGGGGAAAAAAACTCTCTCATATTACAGAATGTTGTAATACTTTGTGTAAAAACTTATGATACAACCTATGGTACAGTGATTTTACCGTAACACCTTTCTTTTGAAAGCATAGAAGAAAATTTTAAGAACTTCCCAACAAGTCCTTGATGCTTAATTTTAGATTTTTGAAAAATTTATCAGTAATTTGAAAACAGTTTTGGATCCTATGCGAATATTAACAACCAAGGTTTTTGCGTGTGTTAAGTATGTGTATTATGTTTATGCAACCTTCAAAATATGTTCAAGGTTTCAATATTATTGAAATTGCCCTGAAAAAATAGTACTAAATTTTCTAATTTTGATGAAAATATTGTGGAGAATTGTTTATTTTTATACATTTATCCCTAATTTAATATTAAGTAATCAGACAATGCTACTAATATAGAAATATTTGTTGCATATCTGTTGAAACTTTTTTTTTTCTGCCTCGTGTCTTAGACGTCTTTTCCGTGTCCAGGATCAATGCTATTTTGTTACTGGTCATAATTATTAAATCAACGTTTCACTTTTTGCAAAAGCCTGTAACATTTGATTAAAATGCTTACTATTTATCACATTCAACTAATAAAATTTTGGAAACCTTACAATTGCTTACATATAAATTTGAATTGCGATTCATGTAGAATAGGCAAAAGCAGTTTCTGCGCCTTGAAAAAAAAAAATCAAAATTCTGCTTTTGACATATTTTCACTTTGCGATTCGATATAAAGATTTTTTCCTGCTCGAGATTAAAATATGAATTAGATTATTTTGCTATTTGTATTCATTAGATTGCCAAGCATTCTTCATAAAAAAAATCCTAAGTTTGCAAACTTACGTGGGAAATCTGACTCAAAATAAGGTCTCATTTATATTGAAGGTTGATCAAATAATTTGTTCTGTAGAATTTTCAACAAAATGTAATGCAGTAGAATTATCATGTACTGAATCTGCATTACTTTTGCCACTAATGAGAATTTTTTATATTTGTTTGTACTTGAGCTGTTATTTCAGCCCAATTTGATCTTCAAGAGATAATCGCCTGTGTCTATACAACTAAATTTAAACTTGGTTTATCAAAAATGAAGTGGATACTTATGATGTTCTGGATATAATGTTGGCAAAATCTAGAGGAAAGAGATCAACTCTCCATTATAAATTTGCCATTACATGAGAACTTAAAATGCCACCCAAAATCTCATCAGTGGAGAGGAGAAAAAACGAATGCATAAAAAAAGTTCGTGGCCAAACATGTTCTCTTTTGTATTAATGGATATCACACATTTGTCTTTTTGGAACCACGGTAGATCGTGGCTTCCCCTGCACCCTCAATATAGTAGTTTGTGTCTCACCTGACTAACCTTCGTTTCCTACGGATTAGTTTAAGAGCTTTCATGTTTTTTGGTCAAATTTCATTCTTTACCCAAAGCAGTTGAATATTTGGTGCTATATTCATTAAGTTATTGTAATAAAGCATTAAGATATTTAAATAGTCTATTATATTTTTAAAATCTTCGGACTTAAAAATTAGTTTTAAGCTTTCGAAATGTTTATCGGATATTTTTGTTTAACACGCTAGAAAACTTAGCCTATTTATTGCCTCCTTATAAATTTTAAAATTAAATTTTAATAATTTAAGCATTCTGAGTAGTTAAATATTTAAATTTGTATTTATTCTAAATATTTTTTCGAGATCTGATTGGCTTAGCCGGCAAGTCAATCCGATCTCTCTTTGTAAATTTAAAAAAAAGTTATTGGTTGCCATGCCTGATCACCATGGTGATCAATAAGTTTCAGGAAGAAAATCGATTCGCTTTCATAATTAGCAAAGATAAAGAAAAAAAAATGTAGTTGTAAATAAATCTTTTTTATTAAAATAGTATTTAGAAACGAAAGATATTAAACGGATGCAATAAATAAAAAGCTGCAATCTTTGATTTTATCTTTCATTAATATAAATAAAATTAATATTTTTAATAAACAGTCATTTCTAATTAAATGTAAGGAAATTTAATTTTTTTCGAAGTTAAAGAATTCCTTTTAAGAATAATATATTTTTAACAGTTTGAAAATGTGAATTTCATATAATTTAGAGCAATAGCTAATATGTATTAATTCTTATAAATACACCGTAAATTTGAATGATAAATCGACTCTCGTAATTTGCAAAGAAATTCATTTCTTTGAAATTTCCCTCATTTTATTGCAATTTCATGTTTACACTATTTAATAATGGAGTTTCCATCGATTGATAAGAAATATGTAAAATGGCTTGAATTGCATGAAACATTAAAATACTCCTTACATAAATAAAGTTTAAATGTTTATTTTTGCTTCCAATTTGAGTTCTAATTCTATGTTGTCATACTGAGTAGAATTTTAAATAAGTTTTCAGTTACAATGTATTATATTTTATGCAAAAAACCCCACCTTTTAAACGTGGCTTTAGCATTCTAAACCACCTGCAGTTAACAAGAAATTCACAAGTGTGCATTTAAAATAATCCACTGTAGTTCACTGCAGCGCAACGCAAAGTATCGTATCTTTTGGAAATAGGAAAAAGATTTTTACCTTCTAAATGAAATCAATTTTTCTCATAAGACTATGCTCCTAACCGTATTCTAGTGAATATTCCCAATCGACAGGTCACGAATACCATTTTTACATCTAACAATGCTAGCACGTCGTCGGTGATTCAGGGATAAATATATGTATCTGGACGCAAGTGACTAAAGGCTGTGTGTTGTGATAAATCTATGAATACTACATTATATTATTTAATTGCATATATACGTTAAATTATAAATGCTGGAAGAGCAAAGAACTTTCTAAATGTGGTTGATCAGTGTACTTTTTGTATAGGTATCGTGATGTAAATTGAATGTGATCCTACAATGCAAAAAGTTTGACTATTATTTCCCTTAAGATTGGTAAAATTTAACAAAAATGTAGTTTCAGTATTTGTTATACTTAAGCATGAAAGGAATCAATCTAAATCTATGAAGAAATTTGAAATCAACTTTTCAAATTTATTTGATATACTAGAATTTTGTACAATTTTGGTTCTCGAAGGCTATATTCAATATTTTCAGAATATATTTACCAATTTACTTAGGAAGATTCAATTTCAGGCAATAAATGTGAATTGATGCCTATATGATGCTGGATTAAGAGGTTACTATTTTATTTGTAATAATGAATTTAAATAAAAACTTTATATTCTGCACTTTAAAATATTAATTGAAATTATTAAATTTGATTTCAGAATTTTATTGTATAAATGTTTTTCTTGTGTATTTATTCAAATTTATATTTAATAGCTTTATTTTTTCGATGTTTTATGATATAATTCGCGGGTAAATATTATGCAGTAGAACACGTTTACATTAATTGAATATTTTATTTTTGTGAAAAGGAATCTGTTTTGTTTGTATAGAATTGAAACTTTAATACTGTTTTCATGAAGCAAGTTTTAATCTATGTATCGCGAAATTGTTAATTAATTCTCCTTATTTGATTTTGTTCAATGTTATTACTATATTAGCTATAAGTTACGTATCTACCTTAACTAAATTCAGGCGTGTTAATAGCAATTTTATAACTAGTCAAACTTATAGTAATTGCATTCAACTTCATCACTCTCAAATTAAAATAAATTCTTAACAGGATGCAAATGATTGAATGACTTCGTGGAATTAAAGATTTCAGTTCATTTTCAATTACACTAAAACAATATTTCTACTAAAAATTGCGTAATTTTCGTCAGTGTCAGTAGCCCATTAAAGCCATTAATAACCAATGAACGAAAATTTCTCTGGGGTACGAAATGGAGGAATTCCCTGGAATTATAAATGATCCTCAGTTTAGCCATTTGACTTGACAAGTGACCGACATTTATCCATAATTTGACCGTTAGTAGTAAAACAATACTGAAAAAATTTTCGAAAACGAAATTCATAACTTTTCCAACAAGATTTATAGCTATTTAAGATATGATAGAACTCGAATTTCTAAAGTATTCATACTATAAACCTCTTCGAGTCAGAGAAACACATTTTTGAAATTGTATTAAATTACTCGCTCAGTTATTTAGTTGTTCACTTTATTCGCTCCAAAAATATTTTATTCTAGGCGGAAAAAAATTGGTACGTATTAATGGAATCAAATTTGTAGATTTTTTTTCAAAACTGAAAATTCATTCGCTCTAGGTTTGAGCATAGGTGAACAAAAGTAACTTGGTGTAGTTTAAGATCCAAAGTTTGCATTCTTATCAAACATTCAACCAAACCTATCCAAGAGACTTCTTATTAGAGTGTACTTTAGCATGCAAGTGAATGCGATAGTTCAAGTGCAGCGACTTAGATAAGCGACGTTTGGCATGTTATCTTGTTATTAAAGTTATAAGTTTTGGTTAGTTAGACAAAAAAAACGTCCAAAATGGCTGGTTTTCGTTATATTACAAAGTGCAGAACGATGCTTAAAAATTGCTTAAAGGGATATTACACCATTTAGAGAGTATGCAAGGAAGTTTCGAAGAAAAAACCACACTCGCTGGTTTAAATTTAGTTTTTAACAGAGATTAATTCCATACATTTTTCTTGTATGCATCTACCATCATGCAATTTTAATTTTGTAATATACACTATGAATAGATACACTACGTATATACACTACAAATAGATTCATATGCTTGAGTTATTTTCAGGGATTGCTCTGCAACTAGCCATCTTTAATAGTTATTTCCCCCTTTAAAATAGAACAATTCAATTAAATCGACGGAATAAAAACTTCGTGCACTTAAACTACTCGGTGAATTGGTTTAAAATTGAATTTACCAAGCCCATTTCTTTTTAAATTACCGAAATTTGAAAAAAAAAATGACGTCTAAATCAAACAAAATATTGATAACCAAATAAAATTTAAAATGATTTCAGATTTAATAATTTATTTTATTAAGCAAAGGCATCTAAAATTCAAATCCAAAATTCGTCAAAAAAAGTAAATGTTGTGACTTCAAATAGTGTTTTTAAACCATGTTGCTATCTATACAAATGTATAAATTGTCATGAGAATTCTGTTTAATGCCATTGGGCACACAAGATATTGGTTACATAATTATGGTCGACTTCGCTCAATCTTTTCCTTTAAAACATAAAAATAGTTGCGGCCCTTTAGCGTTTTCTTATTCTTGGAGCAAGACTGAAAAGTAAATTTCGCCTGCTTTTTTCAATTACCCTCCATCTGACCACTCAAGAACTATTTTTATTCTTTCATCTTTTCGAGGCTGAAGAATCTTCTTATCTCTCAGATTTGCTACAATTTTTCAATTTTTGTCAACACGAGGAGTCTCGCATTCCTTACTTACCAGGTTTCGTTAATTATAATTTTGTTAGTTGTTTTAACTAATTTTTAATTTTACTAAGAGCAGTGAAATCAGTTAACAATAATAAGGTTTCATTTTGCAGTTTAAACTTGCAACTTGTTGTCTTTGGCACCTTTTGGTTCGTGGACAATTTTTCAGTTAAATATTTTATATAAGTTGCTCTTGATAGCTTCTACAGAAAGTGTTTTTAAATTTCAATTTGATAGCCATTTAAGACCTATTATTTTAAGTCTTATACCGTTCCATTCATTGCATAATACATTTCCGTAATTTTCTCTTACCTAAGATGTGAACTTGAATTTGGAAGACGGAAGTATAGAGGCGGCGGCAGCAATTTTCCGACGGGCGAGGGAGGGGGACAAATAACATTTCTGAAATTTAGCTTCACGATATCACATAATTATCAATTTTATATTTTAAAAGCAGCTTAAATAATTATTAAATTAATTATAATTGGTAATAATTATAATAAATGGTGATTTATTACATGCAATTTCATTATGTAAGTTTCTTAAATTTTTGGTGCAAATTCTGTTAAAATTTTTTGGAAACCATTTTCTTTAATATGCATGTTTACTGCCCATAATAGCCAGAAAGTTCAAACGATCGCGATTTTTTGATGCAAAGTTCTACAGTTATCAATTCAGAAAAGATTAAAAAGAATAAAATTATTAAAATTAAAAAGAATAATTAAAATCAAATACACAAATTTCCAAAGAAAAACTAATAAAAAGCGTCAACATATTTGTGATTAAATGTTTAATACTGAAAAATCTGTAAGATATATTTATAAATAAAGCAAAAGGCAGATATTTCAAGATAAGGAATTTAAAGTAAGATAATAAAGCTCTCATCCGAAAAATTTTAAATAATATAACTGAAAAACATAGCATTTCAATTTATGGTTATTATTTACATATTAACGATCTATTCTGTTTCGTTTACTAAGCTCTCTTTTTAAAAATCATTTTTTGAAAGATTCTAATATATTAAATTCCTGTGAAAGAGGAAGAACTGACGTAAATCAAATACATAATATTAAAATTTTATATATAAAATATAATCTTACTTTATACCAAAATCCTAATAATTATTTAAATTGTGTAGAAAATAAAATCGTATTATTTCCGACTAGTTAATGTTATCTATATATAAATTATTAATTATAATGTTAAAATTTATATAAATTCAACCCAATTATTCTTAAGGTATTCAAATACAACAAATGTTCTTTTCCATTTTAATAGGATTTATATTTGCAGAACTTTTTTAGATATATTTAAAAGATATCATGTTTCTATAAATTAATAATTAATACAAGATTAAAGTAAAATAATAAGTAGGGTATTACTCACCTCATGCAAAGCAGGTTTAGTTCTTCTATACAAGTTATAGTATTTTTAGCTCAGTCTTGTAACTGATTCGATTGAAAGTAACTATTTCGAAGAAAGTTGTCTTGAACCCTGGTATCAGCTTGAGATATTTAGCCAATTGGAGCTGAGGGGGTCGAGTGACTTTACAGCTAAATTTCCCTCGCCATAAATTTATGAGGGTCAGCCTATTTTAGCCCTCTTTTTAACAGATGTGGGTTATCATCCAGTTACAAGAGGCTGGTAAATGTTTTCAGTGTACAAATAAGAAATTTCCCTATTTGCCTTAAGGTAGTATACATAAGAAGTAGTGCACTGTCAATGCTTCAGAACAAAGTGCTTAATAATTTATTCTAAAAAGGCGCACATGTTACTGACGAGGTAGAAGTCTCGGTAAACTATATTTTTATGCTTATATTTTTCTAAATTAAATATATACATTAAAGAATATGGACATATCTGAATTACAGAAGTAAATATATTTTTCTAACGTTGAGATATCAAAAAAAAAAAAAATGTTACGGAATGATTAAAATATACATGTAGTTCTTCAAAAAGATATTTTCTTAAAGAAGCAATTTTTATGAATCGTGCAGAATGCTTTTTAAAATTCTGATGCTGACGAAAATCAAAATTGCACATTTTTCAAAAGAAAGAATAAAAAAGGAATTTTAAAATAGTAATAAATAATAAATAATTTTTTTTCCAGAAACAAATAATTCGTGTTCTTCTTATAAAAATTAGAGTTCTTAAATTTCTTGACAGAACTTATAATCTGAATAAAGTAATTATTAAAATGCTTATATAACTTATATCGATATATAATGCGTATCCATAGTTAAAAGAACTAATAACTTAGAATTTAAGAATGAAAATATTTCTTTGCTTAAATGTAATTCATCGAACTTAATTGCTTAACAAGTTCCTTCATGAAACTACATTTTTCTTACAGAAAAAAGAAATTTCATAATTGAGATGGAAAGATTGAAAGTCTAATTCATTTTTAAAAACGCAAGCAAAACAAAAAGTTAAAATGTGCAAGTGTTAAGCTCCAATAATTTGTTTTTGTACCGGTTAGTACTTGCTATTAAACTCATTTTTCAATTATTATTCACTTCTTAATTCTTTTGTTAGAAATTATGTTACATTAAAAAAAAATTCTTTTAATATATAGAGAAAATGCAAAAGTGATTAATTCTTAAGTTATTCAAAAATGAAAATTTTTGAAAAGTGCATTTTTACTTTTAAAAATTATACTTGTGTTCTTTACTAGCCAAGCTATCTTCAAAAAGTAGGTAAAAAAATTGCCAATATCTTGAGAGAATTAAAAATAAAATCTTAATATAAATGCATTCACTGCGACTGTGTATATTTGTTATAGATCTAAAGAACTGAATCGAAATAAATCAAACCTTGTATACTTATTATTCGAAAAAGAGAAAGAATATAGTTAACTTTTCGAAGTATAGAAGTTAATTAAATATTCATTTAATTAGAATAGACCGAAATTTTATCGTTTTTCTATAGTAACTTCAGAGCAAATTATTCTACAAAAAATGTTTTGATATCATCTTAAGATTCAAACTTCTTCCTATTCAATGATGATGTTTCCTTTATCAGACTTTTGCTTATTTTTTTCCAAATTTAAGAAACAATTAAGACGATTGTGAAAAAATGAATTTTATCGGCATTTTTAAAAAAATAGTCTGGTTTAATTAATATTCTGATTTTACTTAACATGAGACGCTAAAAGTATTATGTATAGTATAATATTTTATAAAGAATGATCTTTTTCTTTAATTTTAAAACTATTACTAACGAAGTATTTAGATTGAGAGCAACGTCGGATGTATAAACTAGTAGTTTAATAAATGAATACAGACAGAAAACGAGAATAAACAGAAATCTACAGAACATTGTCAACCCATTTACATAAGGTCAAGGACGTATGTCTCTCTCTTTTATCTTGAAAGGAGTGTCAGAAACGAATATCCCCTTCAATAAGACAAGTGGAACTATTTTCCGAATTACTGTTGCAATTCTCCCTCCCCGTTCTTTTGTGATCGCAGGGTACGTTCTTTATAGAAGGAAATTGTTGTCTGTCTGCCAATTAAACACGTACGAGACCTCACTGATTTGCAAGCAATCAAATCTGAGAACATGAAATAAGTTTTTTTTAAAAAAATATATATTCTGAAATGTAAACGAATGTAGATTTTATTTAGAACTAGCCACCTTTGGCGACCAGCTGATTCGGCAATCTTAATATTCGTTAAAATTTTAATAATTAAATATTTTATGCAATTCCTACTTTAATAGCTTCTTCATCAAAATATTTTAAAACTTGAAATTTTAATAGTCGTATAATTCATTCATGATATTATAAAGGCCTTCAGTCATAATGTAATATATTTCTCTCTAATTTTCTGTTAGCTCCCGTAGAATTTATACTTCAAATTAAAGTGGAAATGATTAATCTGCAATTAATATAATATTTTTTACTGAAACAAAGTATTTTTTTTGTAATGTAATTGCTGAAAACAGTCACTGAGAGTTTAAACTTTATGGGCACTAAAGAATATCTTTCTTAATTTATGCAATATTTCAAGAGTTTGTTCAACAAAATTTTCTCATATTCATCATGAGCAGATCGATTAATTAATAATTTTAAATTTTAAATGCAGTAGACATTAAGAAAATAAGCAGAATCGTTTGAAATAATCGGTTGAAAACAGATTAAAAAAAACTACTTAAACGATGTACTTAAAATTATAAGCATATACAAAAAATATATAACTAACATAAATACAATTTAATTAAAAAAGAGTACAACTAACCTAAAAATAATTTAAATCAATTCGCATCCGTTGAAACAATCACAATCACAAACGTCAACAATCAGAACACAATGCGCATGCGTGAATTTTTCTACGCCAGTTGGCTATGCAGATAAGAAATTTTTAATTTCCTTTATTCTGTTTTATTTTAATTCACAAGTACTTCAGAATGAATCTGAAAGATCGATTAATTAACAATGTTTAATTTTAAATGCATCAAACATTAAGAAAAGAAACAGAATCGTTTGAAATAATTGGCAGAAAATCCTAGCCTCATTAGCGTGGGAAAAAAAAACTGAAGCCTTATTCATTGGAAGGTGGGGAAAATTAAGATTTTTTTGGCGGGAAAGTTAGTTTTTAATTAATAATTAAAATTCTAATTAAAAATTCAGAAAAAGAGATCCCAGATGCACATTTCCGACCTGCAAGATATACATGTACCAAATTTGGTAGCTATAGGTCAAACGGTCTGGCCTGTGGAGCTCCAACACACACACACACATTGAGCTTTATATAAGTGTAGATAGATATGTTCAAGTAAAATGTCCCTATAAAAAGAAATGTTTTCGTACCAAAAAAAAAAAAAAAAAAAATGGATACCTTTGAAGTTGTAAGGGGCCTTAGGCTGTAGCCTATTCTACCTAGTCGATAATCTGGCCATGTAATCCCCAATCTAAAAGAATTTTTTAAATAAGGATTGTAATCAAAATATCGCCAGTGAAATATCTTCTGAGTACGCGCGCAGGAACCATATAAAATGTGGAATATATAAGGGGATGTGATTTTTTTTTTAATATGGACGAAGAAAACTTTTTAACTTAAATATCTTGTAAATATTAAAGTTCTTCCGTTTATAAATGCCATAGTAAGATATGTAAAATGCGCTCGTTAGAAAGATGAGCTATTTAACATGTAATTATACATACGTGCATATTTAGATTAAAAAATTACTACACTATTACTACTTTATTCAAAAGCAGTAAGATATTGAATATGCACTCCCTTATTTTTATTCTTAAGCAAGCGTTATTGTTTAATACTTTTCGTCTTCAGAGCTATTGTAAACTAATATTTTCAAAAATAAATAAATAAATTTCGTAATTGTGTGCATTGGTTTTTCTCCTTATATTATAAATGAATATTCTATGAGCAACTTCTTTAATCATCTTTACATTAAGACACTTTATCCAAAGTGCAATAAATATTCAGAAGTATTTCGAATTATATAATTTTTAATGCAGTATGTGACTGCATAAATGGGTTTTATGGCAAAAATATGGAACATTTAAAAAAAATGTCATTTTCAAAGTGATAAAGCAACATAGCTTTGGCACGAGCATATTATTTTCAAATGCTTTATTGGTGCATCAAGTAAACAATCAACAATTCTAATCTAATCTAAAATTTTCTAATTTAGGAAATTTCATCTTTGTTTTTAATTCAGAATTTTAAATATTTTTATATCATATTATGCAAGATTGAGTGTAGAAAAAATATCTCTTATTTGAAGGACTTTCCTAGAATTCAAAAGGGTGGTAAAGCTCAACGCAAAATTTCATTTACCTAACACTTTAATTTTTTAAGATTGCTGTGCAGTATTTATATAACTACAACATTCCCTTCCTTTATATAACTATAACATTCCCTTCCCTACAAGAATCTCTTCCTGTGGAGTAATTACTATCGTTAAATGCTGATCACTTAACAGATAAAATAATACGAACCTTTAAAATAAACAATATGAAGTGGATAAATATGATAGTCAGGAGCATGATAATGCTTCTAATTTCGCATAAAAATAGTAATATACATATGAAAAACGCTAACATATGATTCAATAGAAATTTAAACCATTCTTCATTAAATTGATCTTAGCTTTAAGGGCAGCTTTTCAGTTATCTAAAGTAAAGCTTTAACCCTTTTGGAATCTTTAAAATAATGTTTTAATAAAAATGGGGGAAAATCACCATTACAAACAATTTATTGCAAAACAACACCAATTTACCAAGAAATAGAGATTAAAGTTTAAAAAAAACAAAAACTTTTTAATAGAATCTCCTGCAGAGGAAAAAGGAATCCGCCATTATGAAACATACAGTTAAGCAGATATACTTAACTTGGCTTCATGCAATCATTGATTATATAAAAAATCTAAGGCAATAAATTGGAATATTAACAATCAAAAATTTATTAAACACATAAAAGCTAATTGTTCCTTTGTAAACAAGTTTCTGATTTGCAATATATGCATTATTTTCATTTTTGTAAGATCATTATCGCAATCATAGACGAAATTTTGGCTAAAATAGACCGCAGTTTCAGCGGCTGAGACAAGTTCATCATAATAGGTTAGTGAGCTGTTGTTCTCGGATGTCCGAAATCCTAAAGAAAGAGAATATTAATTCTTTTGTGCAGTTTTAGGAAGCAGAATATCTGTCGATAAAGCTGAAAAAATATGGAAAATATTGTGAGACGAAAGCTATCCAATAAGCTTGTTGGAAAGAAAAACCACCTGTATTCGAATACGAAGTTGAAGTATTTTCTCAGACCAAAGAGGAAAAAGTCAAATGCTGCTATAAGAATAAATTAGCTTGAAAGCAAATTCTTAAATACAGATTTTTAAAAATACGTATTAGTTTTTCCTTAACAGTTGCAAAAATTTTAAATAATAATAAAAAAAAAATAATTAGAGGACGAGAAAACATAACCGGAAGTTTGGCGACAATATGCGGGATATATCCGGATTAATAGATAGCAGACAGCCGTGCGCTTGTTTTGATATTTGTTAGTTTTGATATGAAGCTAAAAAGTTAATTTGGATTGAATAATGTTGCTAGGAAATATATAATTTGATAATTTCGAAGCAGCTTCAACATGTCTGTTAGTCATCCATTGTTAAAACAATTAAAAGGTAGTTTCTTTTCCATTTGCAGATATGTATATTTCTTGAATGCTTCTATTGGTTTTGAAAATTTAAAGCAGTTTTTAAGAGAAACTAGTAATTTTTAATAATCTGTACTTTTTAAAAATTAGAAAAATATATATTATATTTGTTGAAATTTATTCTACATTTTTTTTTACTAATTAAGAATATATAAGTTCAATACCAGATTTTATGACTAAGTGCAGATTTTTTTTGTTTAAATTTTTATTTGTATTTGATTGAATATGCGATCTACATTAAGTAGAGTGCT
>JAPMOR010092634.1:0-10624 GCA_026543865.1 Argiope aurantia
TTTTAATGATTATCTAGATTTAATGATTCGACATCTCAACTTAAAAGAATTTCTTTTCCAAACTTTAATATGCACAGGGCCTTATTTTAAATACTGAAATAATTAGATAATCAATTACTTTAAATGACAAAATAATCAGGGGGTCCGTATTATCTGGGATTGTCTTGCTTTGCTTTTTATCAGTACTACAAAGAAATAGAATGGATCAAGTATTTTGGTCTCTTTAATCAATAATTTTCTTATTTTTAATAAGAAAATTTGTATTCCTGCTGTAGTTCATAATTTTTAAATAAATTCTAAAGTGTTGCATAACATTGACAAGCTTTTTATTATGGTAAGCCACTTTTAGCAATTTCCTTTTAAAGACTATGTACTTTGTCTGTTATTAATAAACAGTATAATAAAATAATTCTTGTGTGTTAAATAATATGTAATCATATTCCAAACTCACACACACACAAAAAAATTGGGAACAAATTATCTTGAAACTTTTTATAAAAGGCAATACTTTCTGATGACATGCCATTACTTTTTATCACTATTCATTCATAAAATAAACCTGTTTACTGCTTTAAGCAAATTTATTCATTATCATAATTTCAATTATTAATTTTTAATTATTATAAATTTTTGAATCATTACTTATAATCTATGTAATCCTTTAACATAAGAACTTATGTATTCTAACTGCCAATTATATCAATATTTAACAATTTTCTTATTGGAATTATATTCTAAACAACTTTGTTTAGTTAAGATATATTAGAACCTAGTTTATAGAAGATAATACATTACAGGTAAATTGTTTAATGATAATGTTGGACCGGATAATTAATTCCAATTATGTGCTGTTAAACCAATTCTCTCAAAAAATTACAATTTAGGTAATTTTCAGTATCTCGGAAGTTATTTATTTTGTATTACGCGTGCCTATATACAACTGAATTATATTAAATTATGTCCACTACTTCAAAAGATAATCGACGAAAGGTGAAAATTTTTTGAATTAGCAATCTTAATCTCAGAAAAATGTATTCATTTTTTCCTTTCTCTGAATAAATATTTGACTAATAATTACTACAGTAGAAAATTCTCCATTGTTTTGCAATCTGGTATACTTTCTGGTTTATTATTATATTTATTTAACAATGAAAGTAAAAAACATAAAGCAGCAATCAATTATTTACTTTAAGAGAACGAAACCAATCCTTTCTAAATCTTGCGTAAAAGTGAAAATTTACCGGAAAAGCCATTGCATATTTTCACTCTTACTATCGGAAATATGTATTTATTTTTCCTTCCTCTGCATGAATTATTGAAGTCCAATTACCACAGTAGGAAAGCAATTTTCTTAATTGTTAGATACCAGATTACCACATATATGAACGCTTGAATTACTGTTCAGATTACCATAGTAGAAAATCAGTTCAGTTCTCTATTGTCAGCTGTCAGATCACTACAGTATCAATGAATCTTTCTCAATCGTTTTACAATCTCTTATATTTTGGGGTTCATTCTTACATTTAGTCAACAAGCCCCACTTCAACCATAAAAAATAACACAGTAATTACTCTGATGCGCACGAGAATTTACGAAATGAGAATCAATCCATCCGAAATCTTTCCAAAAGATGAAAATTTTCCGGATGAGCAAATGCATATTTTTACTCTTATTCTCAGAAATATGATTTCATTTATCTCCTTTCTATACAAGAATTATTGTAGTCAGATTACCACAGTATAAAATTCTCCATTCTTTTGCAATCTCGTATATGTGTTTTTTTCCCCTGCATTTAGACAATAATTAAACCAAAAGAAAAAACATGCAGCAATCAATGATTCACTTTGTAAACCTGTGAGGCATATGAGAGTATATGGGATCAACCCTTTCCAAATCTTTTGTTCCATCCGCTGCAAGTAACGATTCTTTAATCCTCAACGAGCAAAGAATAAAAGATGTCATTTTCTACCTGAATGGTTCCTTTCAAAACAGTGTCAAGGAAACATCTATCCACTTACTCTATCATTCCTACTGTTTTTGTTTGAACGGTTGAAACAAGATACATAATCTTCGTTTCAAAGAATTTTAAATGATCTTTCGATGCTGTATCTTCCAAACCGCTCGTATTTTTTTTTTGTATATGTTTCACTCGAATTGAGAGTTTAGAACGATTTGGAACAGGAATATCATTGTAAAAGGTGAACGAAGGAGATAAGCGTTGTAAAAGTGTTCAGCAAATCAAAGGAAACTTGTTGCTCCTGTTCCAAATTTGTAAAATGTATTTAAAATGGCATTTGATCTTCGCAAAGAATTGAATTCGTAAAGAATAATAAAATTTAAATTTTTTAAAAATTGTTTCATTGTTTTCAAATGCAAAGTAGTTATTTCTTTTAAATTAACTGATCATTTGAAATTGTATAATTTTTCTTTAATAATGATGTATGAAAATATTAATGGAAATATAAATAACAAAACCGTATTTTTAAAGTAAAATTTGCTGAATACGAGATAAAAATCGTTCAGAGCTTAGTAATATTCGTTTGATATTAAAAAAAATGTATTAAGATTTAAAATTCTTGAAAATATTTTAAGTGTATGGATATTTTTTCAATTTTTTGTTTGAATATAACTGTATAAATTGTAAAATTAAATATTCTAAAGCCCCAATTGTTTGGAAAAGCAATTTATGCTACTGCACTTTTTTAACCGATATTCTGATTTCAACAGAATTATTTTAAATTCAGTATTCACTATTTTTTTTTTTACATTTATGAATTATTATTCTTTCACTTCTTTTATCTGAACATCTAAACGTATCTTTAAGTTCTCTAGTTTCTTAAATAAATCTTAATTATTTATTTGCGAATATTAAAGAAATAATCCGAGAAATTAAAAAAAAATATGACGCGTCAAATTATCAGAGCAATTCTTTAAGTAGTACTAGCATTCGGTGATTTCGAGTTCACTTTTGCAAACCACATCCAATTAAACAAAATTGAAGCAACGACAAAAAATTACTTTAAGAAAAATAAATAAATTTTTCTACATGTAAACTATAAAGAAATGAATAAAACCACTTTTTTTTGTCATAATAATTGCATTTAAATACAGACGGTTTGAATTGTCTTCTGATTGTATCCACTGTCTTAAGAATTTGTTATTTCTAAATCTAATTTTTATTATTTCCCTTAATTCTGAAAGAATTTTACGAATCAAATACCTAAAAGCAACCCAGTTTGCAGTTTTTCTTTAAAAGCCGTTTCACTAAAAATATGTTGATTTGACTTAATTCTTTTAAAAAAACTCCGTTACTGTATGGAATTGTCAGTAAAAAAATCTGTATTCAAATACATAACAAATATTCAAATATAAACAGAAGAATGATAATATTTTAAAGATGATACCAATTTCATTTTTAATTATTACACTGCTTAACTAATTCATTAGCCTTTAATAATAATTTTGAAAATATGACACAAATTGCTTTTAATAAATTATTTAAACTTTGAAAAACCAAAATGATAACCAGAAAAAGTTTACGTATACGGAAGAAAAGCTTGTAAATGTAGCGAATGTCTATCATAAATCATATAAACATATCATAAATCATATAAATCATATCAGATATTTGTAAACTACAGGCTCCGTCGAAGCTGTGTGTAATGTAATTGTCGCGTTACTCACCATCCGGGTATACTTCTAAAAAAGCTATTATCTCCCCTTCTCTTCGGAACTCTCTCGCGTACTGTCTCGGTGAAGCTAGTAGTTAAAATCAAATGCTTAATATCTTCAGTTAAATTGTAAATAAAATTATTTTTCTAAAGCGTTGCGATAATTGGAGTCACAACAGATACAGACAACCTTAATTACGACACAAACATTAATTTCCATGGACGGTATTTAAGCTTTAATGGTTAGGTGTATTACCCTGATGTTTTGAGATTCTCTGTCAATTATTTAGAATAGATCGGTCCATATGAATATTTCTACAGAAGAAATATTATTACGCTCTGTGATAATCATATATTTTTACTTTCTCGTGTATACGGAGTTTATAGAAAATATAGTAATCAGCAAAATATTCAAATTCAAAACTTTGACAAATATGCACATTTTAGATCTTTCTGAGTTTGAAAAACACTTTTTTAGAAAATACCTGCTTGTCTCTCTGTGATAAAGATAATTTCAAAACGATTTGAGAATAGACTACTGAAATTTGGTATACACCAAATTTGCATATGTCTAACAAATTTTTAGTAAAATCTGTTAGTAGGAAGTCCATCTGTCCTGCTATTCGAATATAAGTTAGCACAATAACTACAAAACGAAAAGAGCCAGATAGATAATACCCGGTGCACAGATGTAACATCTATAACTTACCAATATGTCAAAGATTGAGTCAATTCTAACAATTGGTTGATTGTCTGTCAGTATGTACTTTCAGAAATAAGTAAAAGCGATAATTCAAAAACACAATTGATTAAATAAATCAAATTTAGTATGAGAATTTAGGCCCACAAACATAGCTATATGTCGAACTTTGGCTTCAACTGTTTGAGTAAAAACGCGTTAAAAACATAAATTTTATTTTCGGATTCTATAACTTGTATGCCAGTAATTAACTGCCAAACAACTCGCCAAGGATAACACGATAGATTCAGTAAAAATGCTAAACTTACTACAAAAAAAGTAACTATAGTTTGCCAGTACCATGCAATGTTTTCTCTTGCATGGTAAATATATTAGGTATGTGAGAAAATGTTGGGAAGACCACCATCGCTGATTAAAGTATATTTTTCGTTGTTATGTATGTTGACGAATCTTGAATTCCATTAAATTACTTAATTGCTAGGTGAGTCCGTCAATTTTGGAGGATATTACTATTGATGTTTGATTTTGTATAACACCCTGAGTATTTGAACAGGATGTGTAGGATAATTGTTCTTTATAAACCAAAAGTATCTCCAAAGTCCAAAAGCTATGCGAAATGTTTCGAATTTTCTTTTAATCTCTTTATATGTCCTGGATGATGTAATGTTGAACAGATAAAATTTAAGTAACCTGTTCTACTAGCTCCATGCGACCCTACACCATTAATCTTCCTCCATTATGTTTAATTGTTTACACAAGATTCTTATTCTAAAAGGCCTATATAGTTTATAGTTTAGTTTATAGATACTATATAGTTTTCTTTGTATTAACTTACACCATTTGATGCCAAAGGCACAGAACACGATCGTGTTAGAGAAAATAATTTTTCTCCTAAAACTGTGGTTTAAAGTCTATTAAGTTATTTTCTATCCTAAGTTTATCAGCATACTCATTCAAAAAATCCAAACGCTTTTGCTTATTGACATCTGACAAGGTGACTTTCTACAAGCTACTCAATCACAATAAACAACTTTATTTAACATTTTTCGTTTCGTGTCATTATTAAGAGTTTTTTAAAATCAGTTTCAAAATTACATTTACAATTTGTGATGCAGTAATTGTTTATGATTTAGACGCACGGATGTAAATATGTATATCTTTTTGTTGGCAGTCAGGTTAGATGGAACGTCCATTACATACCTTTGAGACAACAGAATTCGATTAATCGTAAATATCGATAATTCCTTAGTTAGAGGAATAAGTTTTTCCAACCACTCTTCAGATTTTCCGAAAAAAATTCCCTTCATTCTTAGTTTTAAGAAAATCTTTCTAATTTCAGATGTAAGCCCTTTTACTTTTAATTCCATTTTAATTTTATCTCCCAAAACTCCCAAAAATGCAATATTTTACCAACCAGCATTAAATAAATGTTTTTGCAGTTAACCTGAAGTTGAACTTGAAATATCCTTTCTATCATATCTAGGGATTGCAATATCAGACCAAAAGTTCAATACCGGTATTCAGTATTTTTTAGATCTTAATACCGGGATATAGGTTTGAATACCAGTATTAGAAATTTTAGAAAAAGAATGAAAGGTGTTTCTTTGTTTTATTGTTTTATTAGAGAGTGTAAATATCACAAAAAAATTTGTAACTTATATATTTTAACAGTATATAAAAAAAATCACAAAAAAGTAAAGGAACATCTTATTTATTTAAATCACAAAAAAGTGTAAATATTACTATTCAATCTGTGGTACTATTAAAAATTTCTGAAATGTGATCTTAAAAAAAACATAATGCATCAGTTGTACTGTCATTAAGCTTGGAACGTAACTTTGTGCAAAAATTACCAGCTGTCGAAAACGCTCTTTCGACATCAACACTAGTTGGTGGTACTGTTAGCAATGCGCGATATACTTTTTCCAGTATTTACCTCAAAATTCCTCATCTTCAAATAAATCGATTTCTCTTCGGATGGTGTGGGATATATTTCTGTATTGTACTTTGGTTTGTTTAAATATTTTTTATTTATCGCTAATTCTAATTTTTGTTCAAGAGACAATTCCTTTTCACTATCGACATTAGTGCCATCATAATCTTCGACATTTTAAACTCGACATTCGAAAATTTAAAGAAAATTTATTACAAACTTGATCAGATTTGAATTGGTTAGTCTCTTTTCTTCTTTTTCATTTTCATTTTTAAAATCATTATAATTTTGTAAATACCGTAAGACATTCTGTATTACTAATTATCTGTAATGTTTACGTCTTATAAAACTGCGAGTCTTCATTGTTAAATGTAAACATCTCCTACTTTCATCTTTCCTCTCATCCCTATTTTGACGAATTAAACCCATCCTAACGCATGCGCAAAAGCGCGGATGGTTTTACAATCCGTTGTAAAACAGTATTTTATCACTTGTCTTGATTGTACGATGCAACATTTTATTCGCAATCTAATTAATTTCGCCCGTTAGGGAGACATAAAAACAAAAAGGTATGCTCTTTTGCTATGTTGGCGATCCCAGAACATATAGTGGAGATAATTTTAAAAATTTCTAGTAAATACCGAAAAAACGGTATTTAAACTTGTGAATACCGGTATTTCAAAATTGTACAAATGGCTCAAAATACCGGTATTCGGTATCCCGGTATACCGGTATTGCAATCCCTAATCATATCTGTATGTAGAATTTGCCTGAAATCTCTTCTTATAATTTGAAATAGTTGCAAGTGTAATATTCAAATAGCATAAAAGAAGTAAAATTGATGTGAATATATTATAATGAGATTATTTTTTATTTTGGAAAATTTGCAAGGTGTCTGAATGCAGGATTTATATATCATAACATCACATTTTAAATATCAACCCACTCCACAGACAATGGAAAGAAGTAAAATTCCAAAATGGTATTTTCAAACTCTGGTAGATGTAAAACGTAAAGAAGGGTAAAATTCTCGAAACTTCCGACGAATGCAGTGCCTTATTTTAACCGAAGAGGAAAAGAAACGAGGAATTGAAATTAAATAGCCTTAACTCACCATAAAATTATATGTATATTTGTAATAAAAATTAGAAAAAAATATATAATTTTTTTATGCGCTAAAATAATTTTGAATTGGCACCTTCCGTTCAATAGAGAACACTACATGGTTCATTTTTCCTGTGGAAGAAATATAATATCACTGTTTCGTGAACTGTGAGAAAAAACAGTTGTTTATGGAAAAAGTTCAAGGAAAAAAGATTCTTAATGTGTCATATAACAAAGAAATGAATTCCTCACCTTTCCTGCAGATATACTTCCATGACCAGATCTCCACATAAAAGAAACCTTATAGTACTCTTTATTAGGGAACTAAAAACAGCATTTCATAAGAGTTTTGCTTAGCAGAAATGCAAAGATAAAAAAAATTCTTAAAACTTCACCTAAGAGTTTAAAAGCTTTTCATTACCTAATTCTTAATTTGTAAATATGTTAGATAGAATCTTTACTACTATTAAAGAAGTCCTGTATGGATGTGTGTTGGCGTTATAAAGAGTATATAATTCCTTCCAGAGTTACAAAACATAACACAAATATAATTAGGAGGTCACTTCCTTGAAGATTTAGTTAAGATTTTAATTAATTAAAAATTAAGCGGACTTTTGAGATTTCCAGGGAAAACTGCCAAAGATATTATTACTCACAAAACTGATGCTTAGAATTTTATCAAAATTCGAAGAAAATTGTTAGTGTTGAGAATACTAAATTTGCCAGATATTGGCTTAAATGGGCAGCGACTTTCTGAAATTTTAATAAAAAAATTAATTAATCAAAAATTAAGTGAGAGCTCTATGTTTTTTAGTGTTAAAATATGGAAAAATTATTGCCAAAACTTATTCTTTTATAGTCTTTGAAAACTTAAAAATTGCTTTTTCAGTGCTAAAATGAAATCGCCTTTCAGTGTCTTCCTTAATTCTAACAAGTTTGTAAGAATATTTTTGCATAATTTTTAACTGTAAATTGTATTGTTCGAACACAATTTAATCCCATTTTAATTCTTTCATAAAATACTCATACATGATATAAATTTTCTTTCTTCAATGAAAGCTAAGGAAGAAAGATTCTACATATTGTTTGCTCAGTTTATATATGAGGAATCAGAAATGAGGAATAAGGAATCAGATATGAGGAATAAGGAATCAGATATGAGGAATCACAATATAACAACAGACAATGCTAAATTCGAATAGAATTTTTTACACTGTTTAGCATCTAAACTGTGCTTAGTCCGAAAAAAAAATTGTTACGTGGTTTAGAATCTAAAATGCAGTTTCCGAACAAATTTGTTACACAGCTTAGCATCTAAACTGTAGAATCCAAACAAATTTGTTACGCAGTTTAGAATCTAAAATGTTGAATCGGAACAAATTTGTTACGCAGTTTAGAATCTAAAATGTAGGATCTCAACCGATTTTGAGCCATGTGTGTTAAAAGGATATGACCATCAACTCTCAACTGACCATCTATCTATCAATACTTGTGCATGCATGTGAACACAATAATCCAAAAATATGGTGACTTAAATATATGAATTTGATATGATATTTTCTTGATACAATTGTAGTTATACATCATATTTCTATTTCAGTTGGGTGAGGTAAGGCCCTCCTCTTTTATTTGATTTTATAGTACTTGCACATTGACCACATGCCAAAGATTGATCGCCATTTATTGCATGTCATATTCAGTTAAAAGGCTAGATTCAAGACAATGATCTATATTTCGTAACTATTTTTCGTCAGTGCCTTGCAAGAGATTCAGGATCTTACACGATATCCACAATTTGTAAAGGAAGAGGGAAAAGCAACTTTATAGGTTTGGTTTGGTTTGGTTTAGTTGTATTAACGTCCCGTTTGAAGCAACACTTGGGCTATTTTGGGACGGACCTCGTAATTTTGAACCACGGTCAGATGACGAGGATGACACCTGAGCTGGCACCCCCCTCTCCACACCACACCACACCAGCGGGAGGACGTTTGGTCAGGACGGATTTAACGTGCAACAGACCCCCTTACACGACGGTTCTTCGGTGGAATCGGGTCTCGAACCTGAAACCCTCCGGTTCCGAAGCCGAGACCTTACCTCCAGGCCACGGCGGCCTAGCAACTTTATAGAGAATATATGGGAAAATTTCGTTCAAACCATCTCGCTAGGTCTCTTTTATAATCAAGTAAAAAATAAGAAAGCGAAGCATATTTCTTATCCATAAAATATCCGAAATTCACAAAAAAATAGTTGTCCAAATTTATTTCTTACGCTGTAAGAAACATAATAATGCTTACATTGTATAAGAATAACCGAATGCTATTTCATGTAAGATCAACTAAAGCAACCTTCTCCTCTGCAGATCAAGGATTTTCATTATTGCAAAGCAAAATATTAATGTAAATAGCACGTAAAGCTGACGTAAAGACTTTTTTGTGCGCTTTACTTATTCATAACACTGACGTAGAAAGAACTGGAAAAATCAGAAGTGCAGGAATTTAAATAACTTAGTTACATTTTCCTTCACACCCACTCAGATATTTTGTGCAATAAAGAAAAAGAATGTGGATTAAATACCGCGGTGGTATGTGCGAAGTAAAGGTTACGACAACACAGGTTGGAATTTTAAAAAATAGCATTGTCGCCTACATTATTTTCTGAGTTTCTTTTCTTTTTCTTTTCTCTTATATGAAGAAGTATAGAGAGAATATTATAATCGTCAGAAAAATTCGAGAAAGAACTCGAAAAAATGACGAATCTTTATTTTTCTGACCTCGCTGAATTCAGAAAAAAATATGGTATCATCTCCGTTTATCTATGAACTTAAGAAGTTAAAAACACTTTGATCTAAATAGATAAAATTTGGTAAACAGACTCTAGTTCAACGTTTTAACTTCTGTCAAATTTTGAAAGAAATTCATTCACTGAGTGTTAGTTTTTCCAGACGTCCAAATGTAATTTAACACTATAACTATAAAACAGAGAGATAAAATTTGGCACATAGATTTACCAACTAAAGTAAATATATGTCTAAAATCTATGGTGTGAAGGTAATTAATCGTCTGTCGGTCTGTATTTTCATTAGCTTGTAAATGCGATAATTCAGAAAGGCAATTTTTTGTTTTATAAAATTTGGTATATAATTTGTGATTACGATTGCAATTCTAAGTGAAATTTCGGTTTTAATGGTTGGAAAAAAATACCCAAAATACACATTCA
>JAPMOR010092634.1:10634-40123 GCA_026543865.1 Argiope aurantia
GAATGCAGAGATAATTGTTGTAAAACATCTAATAAAGGATTTCTGAAATTTTGGTTTTCAAAACGAAATGGAATCTGAAACATATAGAATCACATAATCGAATGGCTTCATAGTATAAGGAAGATAGTTTGAATTTCATGAAAACAATAAACATATTGCTTTAGATTTATGATTAAATGGAATTTTATAAATTTATAGTTTGAGGAAAAATTATATGAAAAAAAAAATAGAAATCAATAAAATCATGATTTAACGCCTTTTTATTAACACGCTTTCTACTTTGCAGTGTGTCAGCTTTGTGCCAGTTTTGTTATCGATTTTGTAATTGGTTTGTAATCGAGTTTAAGCTAATTTCCCAATGAGCTAGAGACTTGAACCCTTAGACTTAGTTCAGAACTAGACGATAATTCAATATTAACTCCCTTATTATTCTGTCTGTTTGGTACAAATTTTGCAATAAATTAAAAACTACTAACATGGTCTAATGCCAAGTTGTTAACTCATAGATAAGTTAGTTCAAAATCAATTGTAATTCTACACATACAAGACTAAAAAGCCGATGATAATTATTTAACTAATTTTTTTTAATATACCACTTCTTTGAAACGGACTAAAAAGTATTTTGGGCGATATTATTTTAAATTTTTTTGTCAGTTTTATAAATATTTTATATTAATTTTTTATTAAATAATTATTTTCAGTTGCAGTAAATTTAAAGAAATTGTAATTTTACATAAAAAGCAAGCAAATATCCATCTTTACATGCACATATTTTTTTTTATCTTTTCAAAGAATACTTAAATTATAACTTCTTTGAAATTAAAAAGAAAGAAAGAATATTTCATCTTTTAGATTTAATTTCAGGAGCAATATTATCAACATTCATTTCCATAAATCATATTTTATATTCTCCGAAGTCCTCCCCCCTTTTATTTTTTTCAAGTTGATGACATTTAACCAATCTGATTGCTATAGCAAAGAAGTAAAAAAAAATTCTATTATTACCTTTCATATTATAAATAAAAAACAATAAAGTAAAGAAAAGAAAATAAGACGAATGATCAATATTATCTCTTGAACAGATGATTTTAAAAAAAGCACTGGAAAATAAAACAGTGAAACTCAAATTTCAGCAATTTCAGTTCATTTGCATTCCAATGACATTAATATAAATTTTAATAAAATTACTTATGGATTTGTTTTAGTGAGGATGCCATCTTCATAATTTTATTCATAAAATGGCATTTGACGACCATTTATTTTCAATATTTTTTTTAACTGACAGATTATTTCTTTAATAAAATGAAATTTTGCATTATCAATCTTTTGTTAAAAACCATCGACAAAAAATTATCTGCTTATCTCTCTGGTATCTGCATATTTTCTGCATTATATTATCAAATAAAAGTATAAAATAACAAGAATTTTCTTTTATCGTAGATTTCTTTTCTGAATATAAGAAGAGTTATTCTGATATCTAGGATAACACATCAAATCTCTATCAATATTTATATTCCATATCCCTAAGCAAAAATAAATTCCTCAGCAATTTGTATTATTTATGAGGTAATCTTTATCTTAACTGAAATTGATTAGTCATCTATATTTTTCTATTGTCAGTAGTTTACGCAATTCTATCTTCCAAAAAAAAAATGCGAATGAGGCTTATGTAATTTGCATGAATTTCACAATCGAATGCGGGTATGAAAAATTATGGTATTTATTTATATAAATGACATTATTTGCTACTTAAACTAAAGTCTGCATAATTCAAAATTACTTTTAACTATGTACTTAAAATTGCATACGCTGGATGTAAGGGAACAGATGTTGGCATCCGGTTCGAAGAAATTAGCGAGTCTTTCTTCCGACTCTTATTTGATTAATATTGTAGTCATATCGCAAAGTATCTATTGCAGTTCATTTTCATAAAAAGTGGGAATGATGCAGATGTAATTTGCATGAATTTCTCAATCATATGTGGATATATAAAACGACGGTATTTATTTAAATAAATAACATTGTAATATCCGATAATAATCCTATATTGATATATTAAATGACGATATTTATTTATATAATTCATTATTACTCATTATTTAAACTAAAGTTAGTATAATTCAATATTACTTTTAATGACACACTTAAAGCTGCATACGCTAGGCGTAAGCGAAGCTACATCCGATTCCAAGAAATAAGTGAATCTCTCTTCCGACTCTTATTTGATTGAAATTGTAATATTGCAAAGTATCCATTATAATTAATTTGCATACAAAATGCGAATGAAGCTGATGTAATTTACATAAATTTCTCAATCGTATGTGGACATAAGATACGATGTTATTTATAATAATGACTGTATAAATGACTCTATAATATATTACTCTATAAACTAAAATCAGCATAATTCAGCGTAAAGCTGCATGCGATAGACATTAAGGGAAGCTGCATAAAAATAAAAGGAAATCGATCATTTTTTCTTCAATTTTATGATTCTTTTGAGTGGAAATTTTAGCATTGAAAAATTTCCATAATAATGCATTTGCATAAAAAATACAAAAAAGGCTGATGTAATTTGAATAAATATCTGAATCGTGGGTATATAAAACGACAATATTTATTTATATAAATGATTTTATTCCCAATTTAAACTAAAATCAGCATAATTCAATATCACTTTTAATGATGCTTGTAAAGCTGCATACGTTAGGCAAAAAGGAAGCTGCATCCAATTCAGAGGAATTAATGAATCTTTCTTCGATTTTCTAACTCTTTTGCATGATTGAAATTGTAGTATTGTAGAGTATCCATTGAAATAAATCCATTTGCGTAAAAGAATCTAAATGATGCCGATATAATTTGCATGGATTTTTCAATCGTGTGAAGGCATCTAAATCGACGGTATTTATTTATTTAAATGACATTATTCTCTATTTAAATTAAAGTCAGTATATTTCAATATCGTTTATTAAGTATTAACACAGCGCGTAAAGCTGTATTTTATCTGTCGTCTTATATTAACGCAATAATTCAAAATTATAAATGAGATTTATTTCAAAATTGTAGCGTCTATAAAGAGGTTTTTTTTTTTTTTTTTTTTTTTTTACAAATTTTGAATTAATCTGACAAAGGGTTGACCGTCTGAAGTCCGTACTTCCATACTAATCCATTCTAAATGCGTTAACTCAAAACACAGTGACTTAAATACATATTGTATAATATGTAATTTTATGGCTACAATAGTTGTTACGTGCGAAATTTTTGTTTCAATTGATCGGGAAAAAGTACATACTCGGCATTTTGGCGCTTGTTTATTGACTTCATCTCAGCGATTAACCGTCCAAATAATCGCCAAATGGAATACGGTTAGTATAAAAAATAAAATTTATGAGAGCGTATGCAAGAAAATTTTGACAGATCATTCCTGTTAGTTTAAGAAAAATATGTTTCAAAGCTATTTCTTTAAAAGCAAAGAATGTTCAATAATCCTTTTTTTTTTCAAATCAGTCAACATTTTATTATTAACATACCTTCCATTAAAA
The DNA here is from genome assembly GCA_026543865.1 of Argiope aurantia. NCBI lineage: Eukaryota > Metazoa > Arthropoda > Arachnida > Araneae > Araneidae > Argiope > Argiope aurantia. Next base: position 14,177 of record JAPMOR010092634.1, read on the forward strand.
AAATAAAGAATTTTCTTTACTTGTCTTTTGCTGAAAATACAAATCCTACCTACCGCATGCATATTTATTTAAATAAATCCGATAAAAAAATCAGAAGCTTGGAAATACATTTCTTTTGCATTTAACTGCTTGTTTTGCATCAATATTACTGGACATTAAATCCAATATCTATATATAGGGTTATCCCTTAAAGTCTTTTTAAATCATAAGATTACTTAAGCCCAAAAATCAGAATAAAAGGAAAAAAAAAACATTTTTTTGTTGGTTATTGTAAACTTCTCTTAACCAAATTCCTTACATCTTTCTTGCATTTTTATCAATTTTTAGAAGTATATTTTGTGAAGAAAAGAGGAGAAGGTCTAATGGAATACGCATATGTCCTTAGATTGTTTGTGTAAGAAAAAAAAATGCTTTTATCGATATAAACAGCATTATCTATTATTTATACCATTAAATTTACATTCTTTTGATTTTTATTTTGAACTGAATGTCCGATGCATTTCTTTTTGTATAAAAAAATGAAATCGATGGACCTGGAAAATCATATTTTAGTAATAAATTTTTTTCGCGCATTAAAAGATTTCTCGGCTTCTCAAATATAAAGTCAGTACTTTTGTTAATAAAAAAATATGAAAAACAAGCAAACAACTGTAAATATTTGAGTAAAAAGATTTGTTATATTTTGAAAATACGCATTTTCTAACTAAATGTTAAAAAAAAAACTTATGATGGGTTATGCTTATATCTATTGAAATATACTTATGATTGTGGTTTTATTATCTTGTTACCCTAACTTATTCCATTTCAATAAAGAATAAAGAATTTTCAGGTATTTCCAAGAAAGGCTTACATTTCTTCCCTAATACATTTATTGAATTTGTAAGATATTATCCATAAAAAGTGCATTATACTGTAAATAAAAATGGGGAAAATCTGTATCATAGTGATAAGTAAAATGTTTCTATAAAAATGTTTTGCAGAGTTTCAATTTTTATAAAAATGGAAATGCAACCTAATTTTTAAAAAGCTTATTATTTTTGCAAAATTTAGTATTTTATAAAAATGTAAACATAACATACTTTTGAAAGAAAAAATAACCTTGTTCGGAATCTCGGTTTCATAAAAAAATATAAACGAAATATGATTCGGTAGGAAAGTAAATGCAGCAATTATATGTTATACAAAAGTTAAAATCTTTTTAATGTTTTAACTGTTAGTCTATTTTGCTTTTGTGGTGTGAAAAATGGCCAAAACTTTAGCTATCCTGTACGTACATAGAATTAATGCCATACTTCAGATAATCTAATACATAAGCACATTTTTACAAAATATTCAGAGCACAATATTATCATTCTATTCATTTTCCAATTGTTGATTCTTAAACAATTAAAACTAGATATATTCTTCCAAGTAGAAAAATGTTTTAAATAATATAAAGATTTGTTTATATAATTTGAGCCAATAAATTCATTGCTGTTAAAATTATGCTGTCTACATCTTTTTTACAATTATTCATTCCTATTAATCGAATTGAACTCTATCAATACTGAAATGCTCCAAACACTCGTTTAATAAAAATACTGCTTGTGCCCAAACGCCTGTTTATCATTACGAAATATAGCCGTCCTATCGTTAAATATGATTGATTGAATATCCAAAGTTAGTTGAAGACGCTTGCACAGATGAGTTTGGAAGACAGGAAGGTTTTCTTAGAAATTTGAATAAAAGAAAGAAAAAATATCCCGGCATGTATTTGCTTAAGACCCTTCAGGTACTTTTTTTCCCATAGCATCCCTTAACAGCATGGACTGTCATTGCGATTTAAGAAGGGTAGAGAATGTTTGAAAGAGAAATTCAATCGTTCCAGTATTTTGAGGTATCTAATCTCGAATAATATTAAGAATTTAAAGGGAATAGCAACTTGCTTTTACATAACATAAAAATGTTGGAACATGACAAAAAACAAAGAAAATTGTTGCAAAACAAGTTGCCAAAAAATTTGTCACATTTAAAAAATAATCAATAGAATTTAAACATTCCTTTTCTGAACACTTAACCGAATTTCGATGATATGCAATTAAAAATACCGAAAAGGCAAACGACGTAAAATGCTATTTGAACTCAAAGAATAATTCTTTTTCATATTTATGATTTCTTTTGATATTACAGTTAATATAGAAATGTAATAATGAAAACGGTTCCAAACATCCAAGTGTCAAATTACGTAACGTGTAAAAGTTGAACAATTCTATGTCAGAAACATAATTTTTAGTTCGATTTTTTTCTCTTTTACCCTAAATTTCTTTTTGTTTCATATATTTTTTTTCTGTGTACCCATAGCATTAAGATTACGAAAATTTTATGACCAGTGTTCGAGTCGAAGTCATTTATTTTTACACCTGGTGTCCTTAAAACAATTATAATAACTTTTTTCTCAATACATTGCCTTTCTCAGATCACAAGTATTTTATTTTCACTCTAAGAGACAGCCAGCAGCAGCAACAGTGAACGAAGGCTGTTAATATGTATTAGGTAAACACTACAAAGATCTCCGGTTTCGGTAACGTTTACCTTGGATCACATTCTGACAACTGATTAGATTAATTGAAGGAATGGACGTGTTCTCTTTCAAAGATTAATGCATGTAGTCCACAGTTATAGCTAAGAATAGGACCCTAGTTATATATCATGTAATAAATACAAAGTTTCAATTTCAAATTTCTAAATTTCCTATAGAATAAGAATGTATTCTTAATTTTGGTTAAATGTCTCATTTAATTCATCTAATATCCGACTTTGTGCTAGTTGTAATATATTAGATTTCCCAAAAATTCAATTGTATTAATTATCAGCGTAAATATTTTAGGATACACTTAAAAAGATGAAAATAAAATATCTTAAAGCATGTTTGTATTTGATGTATAAAGATATACATTTTCAAAAATGTAAAGTGCAAAGATATATTTAAAACACTGCATTATGATTGATCACGTAGGAATAATTTATTCGTATAAGTACAGCAAAGAAGAATGAAAAACAAATATATTAACAACAATTATTAAATATGAATATTATTATTAATGACCACAATTGAAATTAATAGTATAATGTAATGTAATTCTAACTTTTTGAGAAAAAAAAAGGTAAAAAAGCCAGTTTACGTCGAAAATATTTAATGAGTAAACATAATTGTCAACCACCGTCAGCAACGCTAGAAAAGATGTCCAGGGTCAAAATTAGAAATCTTGCGCGGTTCTTACAAGAGAACGAGGAATTGATTTCTCCCAAGTCCAGTATAAATTTTCGTTTCATTTCTCAACCAAGCTCTTCTCCAGAATATATTAACTTCAATAGATTTCATCTACTCATGCTCCCGAACACCTCTCTCATTATTATAATATTCTATATAATTACTTTTTCTGTGTATTGTATATATAAACTAATATTTTTTTTTCTTAATAAATACTCCCATGTATATCCTTTCAACCGACAGGGAATCCTAAAGATTCCAAGTTCGGGGATATTCTGTGGCGAAAGAAAGAAAGTAACGCAAGACAAAATTAAAAATATCCCTGTACGTTTGATTTGCTTTATTATCGGGAGCAAAACCTGAACTTCTATTTTGGCATCTAGCAATTGAGAAAGGATTTCATTACATTTATTTTATCTGATTTTTCCGTGTGCGAATAGATCTAATCTTAGAAAAAAAGAATGGACGTAAACTTTACAATACATTTACATTTCTTATGCTGGATTGTAGCAAAAGTTAATGAGCTGAGGTACGAAATTTTTATTATTTTTATATTTCTATTATTTTTTAGTATTAATTTTTTTGTATTCAGAACTGAATTTTTTTATATTTTTGAATCACTATTTCATTGAAACAGAATTTAGTGATTTGTTTTGATCTGAGTTTCCGTGAACGCTATGAGCAGAGAAGATCCAACCGAAAATGAACAAAACGCTCTATGTTACATATTTACATCTAAAGTATAGTGCAGATGATAAATATTTTTTATTTTTATTTCCTATTAGCCTATTGCCAACCAGCATTAGATACTACATCTTTCGTTAGTTAATCTGCTCTAATCGTATCCGAGAATCGCAAGCAAGCTAACCACCCATCTAAACAGGTGATTTTCTAGATCTAATAGTGCATTTCATAATGAAAAAAAACCTTAAAATTACTTGTATGAAAAGTGAGTTAATTTTATAAATATTTTTAAAATATTTAAATTTCGATAAAAATTATTAAGATTTTATAATAATGATGATTTCTAATTTTTCTTTCACGATAAAGAAAATTTTAATTCTTTTCCCACGATAAAATTTATTAGAAACTAATAACTCTGCATATACTGCTATATAGAAGGATTAGAAAATTGGAAAACAAAGCTTAAAGACTGATTATATTTTTTTATAAATAATTTAACAAATTTATTAAGAAATTACAATTAATTACAGTTTAATTTAACAAACTTATTAACAAATTGCAATTAATTAAGTTTAATTTAACAAATTTTATTAACAAATTACAATTAATTACAGTTTAATTTACACATTTGACTATCATTTTCTATATATCTCCTATACAATTTGTTCTCATTTCATGCATTTCTCTCTCTACGAGTAATAATTTAGAAAAAGAGGTGCGAGCAGCCGAAAAATAATGTGCAGATGATGATGTCGTGTCCACGTTACCACGGAAAGGGGGTGCAGTAGCTTCTGAGGGTAAAGTCCCCTGAGCACCCGAGGGCAGGAGTCTGACTTCTAGCTCATATGAAGATGAAACTCACACATTTGCTTGCACAACCCCTCTTTTACAGGGTGTTACATTCACATACCTCACAGATAGAACACAGATGAAGAACAACCATGCCCGAACCGGGATTCGAACCCGGGACGCCCAGATCACGGGGAAGATGCGCTACCCTTATCCAAGGACGCCGGCTGTGCAGATGATAATAATAGTAAATATTGGAGTCATGTTCTTTATATACGATGATATACATGATGATAAAATGTGTGCTCACTCTTGCACAAATATCTTCTATTTATGGAAAAAGGAACCTTCCATGGATATGTACGTTTTCAGATGTCTTAAATAATTTAGCATTGCTCATAGCGATATGAAATTTATTTTTGAATTTTTATATTCTCATCAATTTTTTAAATACATAGATGTTTCAATTTTTCTTTATCTAAATTTTGCACTAGATTATAAAATTAAATCTACAGAATAAGATTAATAGAAACTTGCATTCAAAAACAAGATAAAGAAGCTTGTTCATAAAATAACTTTCCCAGTTTGGAGGTTATCTGTAAATAAAACTAACCAGTAGAATGAAACAAAACTTCATATACATACAATGAATGGTTTTTGAAAATGAAATCATCATCTACCCCACCCCCAATAAAAATCATCATTGCAGTATCGTGCCCATACGTAAGGACCCACTGAAAATTTTACATAAGGACCAGGAGACACTATGGTGATTAATAAAGCATCATTAATTATGAATTTTATACTATATAATTCCTTTCCGTAATTATATTTTTTTATAGTTCAGATATTAATTAAATTTTGTATATTTCATTTTTTCATAAGTTCATTGTGACCTCTTTTCGTTCCGATAGAGCAAAAATCTGATTTTGTTAGTTTTTGTTACTTTTGAAAAATTAATTTTCCCATATGAAATTTGATTTAATATCTTTCGATACTAAGGTCTCCAAATAAAGTTACTTTAAGGGAACTCTAAATTTTAAACTTACCTCAGATGTTTCTATAACATCTGCAGTATATTCTTTAGAATTCCGTGATAGAATTCTCTATTCTAATCAATATCTTATTATAGAAATGTTACATGGATCTCCCTTTCTGTAAACAAGGAATAGGCAAAAGACACTTGACTGGCCAATGAAGGATGTTAATATGTAATCATCAAACATTGCAACTTCCTTGAGTACTATTTTATTTGCCTTCAGTCTTTCTCTGACAATCGGTTACATTAGTTGAAGGGACCAAGACATTTCCTTTCAAAGATTTATAGAGCTTTCGTAAGAGACAACTAGAATGCTGCCCCAAGTTAAACATGATTTGGTCAACAATGAATACTAATTTCGAAATTTTCTATGGCATTCATTTTAGGAGAATATATAGTAACTTTAATTTCATAATATTATTTGGTGAACCAGTTTTAATACGCATTTCACTATTATTGAAATCGTATGAAATCATAAATGCATTTATTATTTACAAAAGGAATTGATTCACTATAGATGTTAGATCAGAATAAAGCTCTAATTTATGATAGAATCTATTCAATATATAGTTATGTAGCTAAAATGAGTATATTTTGATATATCATTGTAATCCTCAACATCACCGGAATTAACATAATTATTATATATTTTATAGCCCAAAACATATCCAATTTATTTTATTTTTAAGCTAAATAGTAGTTAGCAGTTATTGCTTTAAAAATATTCTTTTTTGTTTAACTTTGTAACTGATCATCAAATTCTTAAATTAATCAAATGACAAAAATGCAACTGATATAAAAATATAATAGTGTTTTGGAAAATTAAATTTCCTGCTTTACACTATTTGTTCAACTACATTTGGCTAACCATATATGAAACTTAACTTGTAACAATAAACTTATTAAACTACGTTAAGTTTTCTTTTAAATTCCTTTTTCAGTAACAGTGGCAGTGTTTTTTCATTTTTTTTTGTGACACAACAAAATCAGTATTAGTACCATTCCAAACTTATTTATAATTAGAATGACTCTCTTTTAACTGCCAATTGTTCCACTTTAAGATGTTTAATTTCTGCCTTTGAGAGACAATTTTGAATTATATGAGCTTTCTTTATACAAATTATCCACGTTTGTCACTGCAAATAGCTAGTTCTATAATTTTATAGATAGAAATGTACTACCAATTTGTAAAATTCTCTAATTTATCCAATTAGAAGTGTATTTTATATCCCATTCGCCAATAAATGCATTGTTGAAAAGGTTTTGGAGCCTATATTTTTACGTACTCTCCGTTTCCTATTATTCTTATTTACAATAAAATTTTGCATACTCTGACATTTAAAAAAAATCTTTTTTTTTCTAACATTGCTTGAATTATGATGTTTTGAATTTCCTTATTTTAATCGACAGTCACTTTTAGAAAGTCTACTCACATGTAGTTGGATTTGCAGGAATATGCTTTATAAATCAAAATAACTGTGCTCAGCTAAGACTTCTACTACACAGTATATCCCTTATATAGGATCAATTGAAATCAGAACTCTTTGAATTCTTGAACTCTTTTTTTGTGTGTTTATTCTTTTATCTGTATTCGAATAAATTTTCTTTAGCATAATTGTAAAAACCTGCTTTCATAAGTTATTCGAATAAAAATAATTGTTTTTTTGACAAGAAAATATAATGCAGTCAGACTGAATTTTTCGCTAACGCTTTTAATTTCATTAAAATAGAGTTCTGAATGCACTTTAAATGTTTAGTAAGAACTATGATAAATCTTGTGAAAACTTAAACGATATTCAGTGTAGGAGTTTAATGTATTAATTATATAAAGAAAGTTTTCAAAAATAAATTTGGCAGACCCGTTCAACGGGGTCCGAGTGCATTTTAGCACATTTATAGTGCGTTGCTATTGTTCTTTGAAACAAGATATTTACTTCTATCTCATAAAAACATAGAATAAGAAAAAGAATTTAAATTTGCATCGGTATAAATAGTCTACAAAGCAACGAAGGGTTAATTTCATCAGACATTTCACATAAATTTATTCTATTCTTTTATGTGAAACAGCTTTAACTCTGTTATCTATGACAATATAGAGACTATTCCTTACTATAGATTGACTTTAGTTGATAACACGTCGTTATAACAGATTCATCAAAAGTTAGATGGAATTAATTTAGTTTGAATAAAATAACGCTATTATAATAATGTTTAATCCAAAGATTAAATCTTTTCACTACAAATGCTTACTAATTTTCTCTCCCTTTTTTGAGAAAAACAATTGAAAACAGCCCGAAAGGAAAGTTTATTGTGTTCTCTATGAGTGTTAAAAATTTTGCACTTCTTTTTTAAAAGTGGATTTCTACTATTTATATTACAAGTTGTATTATATTATTTAAGTTACAAACACATTTTAAGGCTTATCATCACTTATTTTGCAGAAATGTGGTGACATGCTGCTAAAACAAATTCCTCGAAAAATTCAAGTTTTACAAAATAAAATATTTCATATCGTTATCAGTGCTCTTTGGTTTATCTGGTTTATGTTACACAGAGATCTTAAATCTCCAAAGCTTAATGATTTAAACAAAGAACTTTGAAGAAAATTTTTCTGTCAACTAAAAACTGATGAAAATCCCACACTCAAGGAGCAAATTAATTATGCTCACTGCAATGGAAAATCCGCCTTTCCTTACTCGACTACTAAATGAACTTGGCCACTTAAATCTCCTTAGCTTCTTCCGAAATTTAAATTGCATCTAAAGAAATGCTTCAATTTTCAACTTAAGCGGATATAAGTAATCCTACTTTTTCTGCTCAATTGATGCGCCCATGGTACATTATTTCTGTTTTGCTCTCTGTTACTAACTACCTCAAACTGAGAAGAAGTGATTAGGCACTAAGGCTCTTCACACATCTAATTCAAGTTTATTATTTATGTACTAATATAAAATAAATTGATATTAAAATATTTAATGTATTTCTGCCATTTGAGTTATGTATTTCAGTCACATTAAATTTATGCTGTTTTTCTGATTTAAAACAGACATTCTGTCATACCTTATAATCCTACAATTTATGGTTTGAACTACATCGTGTAGTTAGATACTTATGAATTAAGGAGAAAGAACTCTTCGAATATTAAAAAATAATGCAGCATATTATTGATACTCTGTAGAATATAACTTACTGATATAGACCTGAATATCGAATCTTTTAAAAATTATTATGACCCAAGTATATATATTTATTTACAAATCATATAAGAATCCAAAATAAAGACTTGTGAATTATTCACGGCTGTTATCTTTATTAAAAACAAGAACGAAATTGCTTACAAACTGATTAATTTTTTTCTTATATTGTCAAAGTTATGTTATATTCACTTGAGTTTTACAAGTTATGATAGACAGCTATTTGCTCATTATTTATACCGATTCGAACAAATTCGATATAAGTGCATACAAGTTCATAAATCAATGTAGAATTGCTTGATCGCTGTGCAGTAAATTATATGATCTAATAGAATGAAGATATTCAATCCATTCTCCTAGTACAGAAGATAATTTGCATATTATGATTTTGAATAATTGGTTTTCAAATTATAAATTCAGAACAAGTGATACTCTGTTAAATGCTAAGTTCTGTTTCTGAATGTATATCCGGAGGGAATTGCAGGAACAGATTTACTCTACATGATTAATTTCAAAGGGAAATTTGAAAGTGGAATGCCCATACGATGTCAAACATACCAACTGAATTTTCAAAATAGTTATTAAGGTTTCTAGAATAGATACCATATGTTATCATTTGTTTGTTAGGTTTCAATCAGAAAATAAAGACAGTAGTTAGAAAATCAGTTTATTAGAAAACAGTCAATTGCAGATTCATAAGAAATGTCCCTTTACGTGTGCTTTCTAAATGCACGAGTCATGCTATTGGCATATAGCTTAGATACTATCATAATACTTAGGTACTATCATATACTATCATTATACTTTCATAATACTGCATAAAATAAATATCAATGTGTATTATGGTGGTCATATTTGAACTATCGCAAACAGTAATCAGTAACGGTTAAAACTGAATGCTTTATTTTATAGATAGGCTAATGCTCCATTTTGAAATGCCAAGAGGGTTAATTTGGGACTAACCCCAAGCAATACAATGTTAAGTATGACCTCTAGTTTCTTGACCAGGCTGAGTTTATCTTATGGATGTTTCTTTACAAGTTAGATAAATATCTGGATGTGTAGGGGAGGGGGGTCCCTTCTTAAAATTCTGGAACATATCTGGTATTGCAGAAACTCAAAAGAAGAAAAGAATATAGTAATTAAACTCACTTACTGTTATCAATATTTATTGTGGTGAATATTACATGTTTGGGGTGGTGCATTTTGATGCACTCTCTGAAGTATGGATTCTAGTATGGAAAACTGGATTTTTACTCTAAATTCCAAGCTGAGAGGAATTTTGGGTTTATCCCTGGCATGTCAGACTAATATCTGCAAGCTTAAATTCCTTAAACTGCTGCAAGAGAAATTATTCATATTATATATACAGGGTGTTTCAGTGAAACGTTTCACAACTTCTAAGAGGGGTAGGGTACATCCTGACAACTCGAAATCATATAACAATGTGGGGTCGGAAATGCTTTCCTGAAGCGGTGTTGCACACAGAAGCACCATAAGAAAAAGAGACCGTAAATGAGAAATCGTTTTAATAATACATGAAAAGAAGCAAAAGGTACATGGATTAAAGTAAGTGTTCGAAACTTCTTCCACGGGCTACAATGCACGCCTCACATCTCCGACGCATGGACATACGAACTTTCTGGAATACTCCAGGCATATCTCGAATCTCTCCGGCAGCTACTACGATTCTTTCAACGAGCTTCTCAGCAGTGTCAACAGGGGTGTCATAAACTAGCGATTTCATATGACTCCAGAAATAAAAATCAAGACATGATAAGTCGGGTGACCAAGCAGGACAACGCACGGGACCCCCACGTCCGATCCACCGTTGACCCGATGTTCGGATGTCCATGCGTCGGAGATGTGAGGCGTTCACTGTAGCCCGTGGAAGAAACTTCGAACACTTACTTTAATCCATGTACCTTTTGCTTCTTTTCATGTAATATTAAAACGATTTCTCATTTACGGTCTCTTTTTCTTATGGTGCTTCTGTGTGCAAAGGAAAGCATTTCAGGAAGCACTTCAGGAAAGCATTTCTGACCCCACATTGCTATATGATTTCGAGATATCAGGATGTACCCTACCCCTCTTAGAAGTTCTGAAACGGTTCACTGAAACACCCTGTATATATATATAGCTTTTGTGTCTAGAGAATTACATTTTTCTGGATGAAAATTGAAATCCAAATTCTGACCATTTGTAAAGGAATAAAATTATTACATGCAAATCATAGAAAGGTAATTCAACAAATTCAACAAATGTTCTGATATAATTACAATTCAATACTTTCTTTCTACTACAAATTTGATTCATCTATTGCTTTAAAAGTTACTTTGTTTCTATATGTGAAAAAATCTAAATGATTAAAAATAAATAGAAATATTAAACAATGACATTATCAAATAATTATAATATAGATACAAATATTTTTTGTTTCAAATTTAAAAGGAGGACGATAATTTGCGATTGCACATATTGTCACAATCGTAGTAGCATAAAATACCCAACATAATTGTTTCAATACTTTTATGGCATACGCTAGCATTCAGAATATTGGACAATATCATGAAAATATCGAACAATATTTTGTGCTAATAAAGGAACATGCTAGGTATCAATTGCACAATTAAGGAATATTTTAAAACATACACAAACAATAGTTTGAATTAAAAGGACGTTTTTTTACAATAAACTATTGTAACCGAGACTCAAACTATAGAAAAGCAGCTTAAACCTCTGACTCTGAAAGCAATAGAAATTTGTGTACAGCTGCATATAAAGATTTGCTAACAAATGCATTGGTAAAATGTATTTGTTTGTTGGGATTTACAAAATCATCTTAAAATCTATCAAGTAAAATTCAGATTTTACTTCCTTCTATTATTATTAGAAATTATCCAGCAACCAAAAGCAATTCATTGATGTCAGAAATAATAGCAGACGTTTCTCTTGCAATTCTTTCTTTGCACTGCTAAACTTCTTAATACTAGTCCACTAGTATCGAACTTAACTGTGCAATTAACCAATACTGTAACTTAACCAAACAGTGTAGTTGGACCTATAGTTAGTATTTAGCGAGGACAGATTTTTTGAAGCATTACCAACCTTATCACGTGGTTTGTTGATAAGCCGTCTTTCGTTGACAATATTGCGATCTATTATCAAAGCATTTCTATGTTCGACCCTCAATAATATACATTTGTGCAAACTATAGCTCTAAATTTGAAATTAACATTATTAACAAAATGTTAATTTTTATTCACTTTTTAATTCAAGTGTATTTTGACCATTAAATCTCATAATAACAGAAAAGCATTATAAACTCATAAAAAAATCTTATCTCTACGTAATTGAAATCTCCAGATAGACGTTTTGAAGATGAGATATCATACCGGAATTCCGGCCTACACTGTAAATCACAAGACTTAATAGATTAGGGGGTTGTTTTCTCCATTCCCAAGCGTGCAGAGGGGACGTTCTAGATTATCATTAGCAGAATAGATTTCCAGATTATGCATTCTAGACAAGTGATCCGTTGAGAAATGCACAAATACCGATTGGGTTCTGTTTCTGAGTGGAATTTAGAGGTCAATAGAAAGCAATGCTCTCGCTTACAGTTTTTCATTGATAGTGCTGATTTTTGGTAGATACATGGCATCTTTTAATGACAGCTATACTTTTATTATTGGAAAGTGTTATGGAATGTAGCAAGAGGCGTATTAATGCTTTTGTAGAATGCAAACTATAGATTGAGAATCTTAAATCTGGAACAAAATATATGTGTTGATCAGACAATGACTTCATTTTGGATTTATTTATTTATTGTTCATAAGATATGAAATGCTAAGCCATTTGCAACATTCAGCTATAATTTGTTCCACTAACCACATAGATGTATTTGAATAAATTAAGTTATACATTCAAGATGCTGAATTATATCATTTTTGAAGTGAATTATATTGAGTGTGGCCATAGCTAAAGATTCTCTTTTGCATAAACTGCAATTGAATTACATTGAATTAATATAGCATTGCATTTAATGGCTCTGCGATGTTGTATTATTTTCGAATATTTTACGCTTTTATACATCAGAAATTAATTTCGTTATAAAAGGCTTTGCATCTATTCGCAAGAGATAATTTTAATAGTGAGGACATATTATCCCGATATCAAAGTATGAATTGATTACTTCAATCTATTATATATATATCATACATATATAACGAAATATCTTTTATATTCTATTGGAACAGCATTTATTTTGACATGTATTTCGTAACAAAAGTAGTTACCTAATTCACATATTCAAATACATCAAAATGCATAAAATAAGTAGCATATACGCATCTCAATTATACCAGAAATTCTATACTTTTATTTGTGTTTTCATTTAAAGAACAGAAACAGAATACTGTGTGTTATGTTCATATTAAAAATTTATAATATGAACAGATCACAAATATTTAGTAAATATTAAAATATATATTATGCAAAATATAAAAACTAGCAGATTTCGGTTGGTGTATTAATTCGAATTGGTGTGTTATTTTATTCCTAAGAAACGATTAGTTCTATTGCGTATTTTAAAGCAAACATTTGTAATGCCAATCATATTGCCCACTTACCTTCTTTCGTGAATTTTCTATTCAATGTAGAATAAAAAAATAAAACTATCTTTCAGGTAAAAAAAAAATTAATATAAATCAAAATTGATTTAAATCGCTAAAAAATTTACTGTTTTTTACCTGAATTTTGCACGCTAAATAATTTATAATAATATGTCTGAACAATACACTTAGCAGATTCTCTTTAATTTGAAGTTATAACTTCAAAATATGTATTTTCTAGTACAAATTTGAAACCAGATTTCCAACCTGCAGAGGTAATCCCACATGTAATAGATGGAGTTGTTCTGTCCATTCATTTAGCTAGTAGAAGACGAGTCGCCAAATAATAATACAGCAAAATAAATTTCTGAATTATATATTCAGAATTAGTGATCTGTTGGGAAATACACTAAGAAAACCTTAGTTCCGTTTCTGAATGGGAGATTCCAATGGGAATTTCATTCATCACCAGCTTTTCATTCCTGGGACTATTTCGAAATGGGCATAGGCAAATTTTATTACATCGGAATTTTGAAGAAATTTTTTTAATATCATATGGCCTATGATTTCTATATTCAGTTTGTTGAAGAATATATGAGAAAATAGTTACGAATACTAGGTTTAGATAAGGAAACTATGTTATTCTAAATGCCATGTGTGTGTGTGTCATACAATATTTTAAATTTTATGTTATTTTAAATATTATGCAGTTCGGAGCGATGCACAAAAAGCAAATTTAGAGGTGTTTGTTTAATCACATTAATTCATCAATGCAAGTTCAATAGCATCAATTTAGTTACCGAAATTATTTTATAGAATTTATTAAATTAAAAAAAATTGCGTAATTTTCAATAAGAGGTTTTATTGTTTCGCTGAAATCCAAATGAAATCCTTTAATTCATCAAATGTTTAATCACGTGGTTCTTTTCTTCCAGTTTTGAAAGTTGAAATTGAAAGTTAATATTTACTTGAGAAAATAAAAGGAAAAAAATCTGGGAAAGAAAAGTAATATGCTCATAGAAGAACCGGAAAATTATGTTTTCAATAGCACAGTGATCTCACAGGATTTAATTTTATTAGGGAAGACAGTTGATTAACATCAAATAGAACAGATGTAAAGGTATTAAAGTAACAGTACATTTATGTATATAATTATTCTATAAAATAATATTTTGTTCAGAGAATCAAAGATATCACGCTATGCAGAAGAGATTTAATTGAAGTTAAACACTACCACATGGCTTTATTATCTGTTAATTTGATGGAACCATAAACATGGAACTATATTTACACGATTTAATTAAAATTCAATACAATTAATATCTCCAGCAAATCAGCTGGTCGCCAGAGTAAATTATAATATATATATAACGCTAATGTACGTCTAACAGAGATCAAGCTTATTATTAACTGTCGAATGGCAACTGTTAAATATAAACAAGACACCATACGAATTTCAGACTGATTTATTCATTGAATACATTTGCAACTGTACTGAATCAAACGCTTCACTTATCTAAACAATGGGCCTGCAAAGTATTGTTAAAAGCGTTCTGGATATAGTTCGCTATGTCACCAAAGAGAACATTGAGTCAGAGGAAAGAAGATATAAAAGAAAGAAAAATAATAAAAAAATAGTCTTCAAACAAAAAGTTCAATCAAGCGCTAAGGTAAGCTTAACCTTTTCAGATAAGTAGTCGTAGTAAGACTCATGGTTAATGTACGGTTTCTAGCCAAACACATGAAAATCGGGCCAATCAGGCTCTCAAAAACTTGGCAATCCTCAGTATATACCCGAAATGCTAACAAATGACACTTAAAGTTGTAATCAAAAATTGTCACGATTATATTTGGCGGGAAAACGCTCAAAAATTTTTCAATTTTGGCAATCGTATATTAAGCCTATCCGTAATCGCTATGACTAGCCTATTTAGAAATTGACTCATATCTTCGAAAACAATTATCTAGTAAATAGTGTTTTTTTTTTTATTTTATTTTAAAAAAATACCTTTTTGATAACAAAAATTTCATTTTCGTATAGTTTTTCATTTTACTTTAATAACATTTTAAAATCAATTTGATACATTATCAGAAACAATCTTTTCAAGGGATTCAAACTCTACATCAAAACATTCAGGCAGGCGCTTTTGCCACTCATACAATCAATTATAGGATTTTCATTTTCCACTTTTATTTCGTAATGCAAATTATTTACTTTAAGCTATTTTAATTGAATTTTTGTGTCTTAGATGTATTAAATAACTAGATGAAATGTTTTTTTTAAGAAATGCATCCTATATTAAAAATTTAACAGCCTGATAAGTTAATAATTTCGGTGAACAAACTTATTGTCAAAGGTAGCTTATATATCACTAAGACTTCAAACTCAAATGTTTATACTCAACTTTATATTTTATATAAGAATAGAAAATATGTCAATAATTTCACAAATGCCTTTCAGACAGGCTACTACATGTTATTTACCTAAGCCTCGTGAACACCCTCTTGAGACATTATAATTCATCATGTGCTTCAAGATTAAATGTAAGGTACTGAAAACAGAACTCTGTCTACAAATGTTATTAACAAATTTCACAGGTAATTATGATTATAACATATTTTTCGACAAAAACTCACGAAAGCATATAGTTTTCGCTTATTACACAAGTTAATTAAATTTCTTTAGGAAGAGCTGTTCTTTCAAAAAAAGCAAGTCCATCTGAGTGGGAACAGCTGTTAAGATTTACGGTAGTTGTTGAGAAAAGACGACGTGAAATATCTTTATACGAACTCCATCAACCGTAAATTATTATATTTTTTCTCTTTTTATTTGCAGTTCTTGTTTATGCCCTATAGTATCGTTTTTTATTTGTATTATTAAGAAACAGAAATTTCCGGATGAACTTTGTTGCTGCAGCACGGCATCGATAGTTCTTCAAAAGATGATACATATGTTCTAGTTTCCTGAAATTGTCGAGAGCTCTCCTACAAAGTTTCTACTTGAAAAATAAGCCGAACTTTGCTTTTCTTCCTCGTTCTAAGATGATATTGATTTCTTGTATATTGGAAGAAAGAATTCTTATTTCTTTATTCAAAAGTAATTATTTTGAGTAAAGCAGCTGTTCTTAAATGAGAAATAGTTGATCTTCGAGAGTTCAGAGGAATTGTAATATTATATTTGTACTTGAAATAAACATATATACTCTCCTACAAACTTTTTACATGAAAAATAAACCGGATATTGCTTTTTTTTTCTCTTTCTCTAATATTGATTTCTCGTATATTGGAAAGAAGAATTCCTTTGCTTTATTCAAAAATAATTAACTTTAGTAAATAAGTTGTCCTGAAATAAGATATAGTTTATCACAGTGAACTTTAATATGCAGAAAAATATATTTGCATTCAAAAATTATCATCTTTAGTTTGTTATCTGAAATTTATGTTAATTTTCAATTATCTTTCACAACGAAATATTTTTTTTATTGTGGAACTATAAAAGATGAATCCCTAATAGTAATTCTGGGATAAATTCAAAAATTATAGCATTGAAAATATTAGCAATAAGTTATTTGAGTTGAAAACAACCAATTCTTATGCAAACAAAATTAAAAACTGTAATATATAAAAAATATATATAAAAAAATTCAAATACTGTTTTTCACGTTAAATTCTTCAATGATCAATACTTTACAGTGTGGGGAATATAAATATAGCCTGATATTTCTTCCACATATGTGATTTAAGAGACAGGTATTTAAATAATTTTTGAAACTAGTGTTATTAATTTTCCGACCTTCAGTTCTTATAAGGCTTACTATTTATAATACTCAATCACATAATGTCATCATTTCTGACATAATTAATCGCCTTTCATAATCAGCTGATTCTTCCAAAATATTAGTTATTTCCAATCGAAATGAAATTAATCTCTTATGATAACCTGATTTTCATGGTTTGCTCAAGAAAACCTTTTTAAGCATTAACTTGTGATAAAAGTTAAAGCAGTATAGCAATAAACTTACATTTCAATTTATTTTATGCATGAGAATTGCAAATGGAGGGGAGCCACATATTGCCTTTAAAATTGTAACTTCTTAGGGAAACAATCTTTTAATTGTGCTCTTTCTTTTGCAGAATTGCTTCTGCTTCTTTTTTTTATACTTTTTATCCCACATGCAAATTGTGTAAATAATAAACTGAATGTTTCTTCGTTAATTATCCGTAACAGAAAAAATTGTGTCTTCAAACATTTGGTAAAACAATGATGATTTTGCAGTGAAAGCTTATAAACCAGATAACAGCTACGAAACACGGGCAATTGCTTTTGTCTTGCAGTCTTGTTACTTGGCTGTAAACCACAAGGTCCCAGGTTCTATCCTCGCTCAACTCAATCTGCCACAATTTAAATTTCATATCATCAATATATAAGTATTAATAAAAGTTATTAAAAATATTTTTTAAACGATGAAAATGTAGGTGAAAAAATCCGCATAACTAAAACATTATTAAAAGAAAATGTTTTAAATTTTATTAGTTTGTAAAAATTGTTTTTGTATAATAATATTTTCAAAAATTATCACGCGGAAGAAAAAATCTCGCTTAATTTTTTTTTAAAATCATATTTAAAATTAAAGAAAAATGTCGAGGTTGGTGGCAGAATGAACAGTTTTAATAATTTTTGGAAATGTTCAATAGAATTTTTGGAAAATAATTAATAGAAATAACTTGAAATTGAAAATGAATTTCTGAAGGTTGCCCAAATTTGGCATATGTCATTTAAAACATACTTAGGTCAAATCTATTATATTTTGATGAAGCTACAAAAAGCCAAGAGATACATGCATACACTCTCCTTTATTATAACCAGAGACAGAATTATCTTTAATTCTGGAAATAATCTCCATAGAGAAACAGTAAAGCAAATAAATAAGATAAAACAATAGAAAAGAGACTATGCAAAATTGGAATGCCATACTAATTATAATAAGAACAAACAGGAAATATAAATAGAACAATGCAGAACTCTTTTGTGTTGTTGCGTTAAGTTCCATCTGTTATTTAGCATACTTTTGTTAACGATTTAACAGCATTAATTAAATTTTTGCTTCGATAAAAATAGTGCGAACCCTAAAGGTATTGCTTAACGATGTAGAATAATCTTAGCTAATTACATTCAACCTCAAAGGACACCGACGCATCGAACAAAGCTAATTATAAACGTGAGCTCATTTGCTTATGCATTTAATTTGCATTAACTTCAAGCTAATATAGAAAGGTGAAGATTGTCTTGTGACTTAAGATAAATATTAGTTCTGTAGTGTTTATTATATTAGTAAATATATGTTTATCTGCGTTAGGGAGATAACAGCTAGTTGTGAATATAAAGTTAATGAACAAATATAGTTTACCTAAAGAACTATAATAACTCAAAATTCTCAAATATAAATTATCTAATTTAAATATAAGCAAAAACAATTTTTGAATGATGCTCAAATAATTGGAAGCAATTGATTTATAGTTTGACGAATTGTAGAAAAAATTGTTTATTTCGTTGCAAACGTTTTATTTATTGCTAATAAGTAAATATTGCCCCCAAAAAAACTATTCACATATATCAAAACTATATTGTTGCAAACGATTTATTTTTTTCTAATAAGAAAATATTACAAAGAAAAACTTTTCAAATGTATCCAAACTAGCTAGAAATGATTTATTTATTGCTAATAAATAAATAATGAAATAAAAAAACTAGTCCTATATATCAAAACTATATTGTTGCAAACGATTTATTTATTGCTAATAAAATAATATTGCAAAAAAATACTATTCAAACATAACTCAACTATATTGTTGCAAACGATTTATTTATTTCTAGTAAGTAAATATTTCAAAAAAACCCTATTCAAATATATCCAAACTATATTGTTGCAAACGATTTATTTATTGCTAATAAGTTAATATTGCAAAAAAAAAACTATTCATCAAATTAATGCTAGAGCATATGCAAGATTAATGCACCTATTTATTATTACAAATTTCTATGGAAGCAACTATGTTATATTAAAAATTGTCGAATATTATTGCATTTTAAATTATTTATTTATTTGGTATCTATAAATAATAAATTTTTCTAAAAGAGTGATACAATTTAATTTTTGCAGTTATAAAATATCGAAACAATTTATATTTTTAATTTTGAAAGAATATTAGTTTCATTGGATTTATTTAAGCAATTATTTCGCTGTTAATTTTAGAGAAGATTTAAAATAAAATATTATAATTATTTATTGTTAAATATGTCTAAATAAGAGACAATTACGTTATATTATAATTATTATAGTATATTATTATATTGTAAATTAATTAATTAATTAATTAATTTTATTTCTTTCTAGCAATAGATTTCTCTAAAAATTGAAAACGTTAAATCTCACAATTATAAAGTACTGATGAAAATTATGTTTTTATTCTTAAAAATTCATTTGTGCCTTCACACTTTTAAAAGAATAATCCAAAAGCTAAACATAACTAATTTATTTGTAAATAAAGGATGGAAATACCAACAATTTATTGAATTGCAATCGAAGGATATATATTTTATTTGTAATAATTTATTGATTAAAATAAAAAGTATCTATTTCTTCAAAAAGGTTCCACCATTTATTTAAGTAAAACTATAAAAGTTCTTTAAAACATTTAAGAAATTTATTTGTTCATTGTTAAAGGTAAATTGATGGAAATAAAATATTTTAATGATTTTTATGTTATTGAAAATGATCCATCAATTGTTCATGTAAAAGTTACACATTATAATGAACAAGTTATGTTTTATTCCAAAGATAGTTGATATAAGACTAAGAAAAATTAAAATCCTGAAAATAAAATTTTAGCTTTTAATCTTAATATTATATTTAGTTTTTAATTAATGTAAATCAAAGCATCGCATTAAAACAAATTAAAATCCCGTAAAAAAATCATTATTTTATTTTATTTTTGAAATTAAAATACCAACACCGATAAAAATAGTAACAACTAAAGTCTATAGGTCTTAACCATTGGCAGACGATTATAATTATGAAATATGGCTCTAATATTAGTGATAACATTTTTATAAAAAATAAAAATGCTGCTAAAGATATTTTGAAAAGATTTCTATAGAGCACAATAATAAAGATGCTTTGGAAATATTTAAAAAAAAATATCCATACTTGTAAATTTGCATAAGTTCTATAATACAATCTATATTCACATTCTTATTTAGAAAAATATTTTCAAAATAAAACCAAGGTAAAAATAACAGCTAAGAACTCTACGTATTAAACGTTGGCAGACGATTATAATTATGAAATGTGACTCGAATATCAATAATAACATTTCTATAAAAAATAAAAATACTACTAAAGATGTTTTGAAAAGTTTTTTATGGAGCACAATAATGAAAAGGCTTTTGAAATATCAAAAAATATTTGCCTTTGTAAATTTGCATGAGTTTGGTAAAGACAATCCATGCTCAAATTCTTGTTTAAAAAAAACCTTTCAAAATAAATTTTGAAAATAAATCAAAAATAAAAATAACAACAACCAAAGTTTATACGTTTTATACATTGGCAGAAGATTATAATTACAAAATGCATGTGATACAAGTATTAATAATAACATTTTTTTAAAAAAAGTTAAAGATACTTTTAAAGACATTTTGAAAATATCTATATTGAGCACAATAATTAATATATTTTTGAAATATTAAAAAATTATTCGCCCTTGTAAAATTGCATGAGTTCTACAAAGAAAATACATACTTATATTCATGTTTTAAAAAAAATCTTTCAAAATAAATTTGGAAAATAAAACGAAGATAAAAATATCAACCATTAAAGGTTATAAACATTGGCAGACGATTGTAATTATAAAATATCTATATAAAAATCTATTAATAATAAGATGGTTTTGAGAAAAATAAAATACATCTAAAGCCATTGTGATATGATCTGTAAAAAAGATAAAAGTACATCTATAGACATCATGAAAAGATCTCTTGAGCACAATAATTAAGATGCTATTGAAGTATTGAAAATATTCGTCCATGTGAATTTGCATGAGTTCTATAAAGACAATCCATGTGCACATTCTTATTTAAAAAAGAATTATTTTTTTTATACAAACCTATTATCCAAATTTCATTAATTTTGCATGTCCGTGGTTTTCTTGAGGCGCACACACGACATTTAAGATAATGTGAACACACAACAGCAATGACTATTGTCATTAACTTCCTTACGCATTCTTCTCAAGTCTAATGACAATCCTAAACTCATTTACCGTATCATTAGGTCCTTGTAATTTTCTGCCGAATTCGCTGCATGTCGTGTTTGAACTGCAGAGAGGGTGGAAACGACCATTACAAACATCATCAGAATCTACGAATTAAGCATGAAAATGTTGACGGAAGTTGCAAACTTTTCCTACAAATAAAACGGTTTCCACTCTATAGGAGAGTTTTCTTGATTCTTTGAATACCCAGAAAATGGCTATTTTCATCTTTTTTTCTCGATACTATATTATGCAAAATTAAATTCGGAATTATTGTTTTTTTTCTGAAATATTATTGATCAGTCTGTGATTTTTTCGATGTGACAGAACCAAATCATACCAAAATTAGATCCGTTTAATTATCTTTGAATTCAATGAAAAGATATTAAAAATAGATGATCATTTATTTTATTTAGAAAAAAATTTTACTCTCATATTTGCATATTGAGTTTATAATGTTGAAGTTCCATAGTTTGAAAGTTATTGGGAGAATTAAATAGTACATAAATGTTTTGAGATAAGTATGAGGCATATGCAATTCTAATTTTTTTAAATTCTTACTTCTGTGTTCATACAAACAATATTATTAAGTGAAAAGGACAAATCTAAAATTTCAAAGTTGAAAATGAATAGTTTAAATGCTCTCAAACCACAGACAGAAAATTTTAAATGAAATTATAATCCTCAATCAGAAATTATAAAAGAACATGAAAATGTTTTAAATTTTATTCGTTTATCTTTATTTTATTTTTAAATTTACTATTGACTATATGGCAACTATAATGGGAACAAAATTTTTATTTAATATAGTAGCAAAAACAGGTGAGTGTAATTCCAGTTACTAAAATAATGAAAAGTATTAATAAAGTATAGTTTTAAGAATAAATATTTTTTTTTAAATTTGAGAAAAATTTGAGCAAAAATAAAGTTGTAATCTCCAAGTATCTTTTGCTTGAATTTTGATTCATTACGATTTAATGTTATTAAGGTAAAACACTAATGCTTTTATAAATTAATCAAAATAAATCTCTAATGCTTTATGAATTTATGAAAATAAATCTATAATGTTTCATAAATTTATTAAAATAAATCTAAAACTCCATAAAATTTTAAATTGCACTTTTTGAAAGACACTTATAATTCAAAAATGCTAGCGCTAGATCCACCACTCTGCCTCGTAATGAATGATTTTTTTCAGCTTATATTTTGCATAATTAAATTTACAGATAATATGCAATACAGATGATTATTATAAATAATTTTCTTTTTTCTCGTTCTTTTGGTGAAAATGATAAATATAATTTTGCTTATTATTGTTTCTGTCAAACATGGACTATTTTTACTGATTCTATTGTAAATTTCAAGCAAAAAAAAAAAAAACAGAACTGATGGTTTTGATGAAATTTTGCTCATATACTTTTATTCATATTTTCAAATGTGCAGTAAAGCATTTTAAATAAATTATCCTTTCATTGGAAAAAAGAATTTCGCATTCAGCTTACTCCTACGTTTTGTGAGTAGTAATTAATCAAATTTATGATTTATTATCTTAGAATTTCTTCAGAGCAATAATTGTTATTTTATCTTTGGTCTGGCATTAAAATCTCAAATAATCTGAATGGCATGAATATTCATGCTAATTTAGTTAGAAAGCGATATGTCTCTTAGAAAAATATTTTTATTATGTTTAAGACGATTTTATTTTTAGAAATCAAAATCTAATTTAGCTTTTCACTCTAGCACATTGATCTATAGAGATTTCGGTGATTATTTTTAGATATAGTATTTCTGCTTTAATGTTATTTGAAAAATGATTTAATATTCATTTATGCAATTACAATACTTGTTCAAGAAGGAAAACATGATTTTAGCAAATGGAAAGCTAAATCAAAATAATCATTCAGAAATTATTATGCATTTAATTAATCTTTTCATCTCGGTATCTGTCCGTATAATGCATGAATTGAATTGTTTTCCAATGGTAGAGTTTCTATTTTAGTGAAAATATAATTTATTTTCAATTAAGGTAGGCGGAATGAAATATTAGATGTTTTCAAAGAATCTACAAAAAATTTCAAAACACTTTTTAAAAAATTAAAATTTAATTAAATTTAAAATTATTAATTAAATTTAAAATTAAATTTAATTAAATTTAAAATTAAATTTAATTAAATTTAAAATTTAATCTAACTAATTACTTAAAATTAATTTAAACATTTAATTAGATTAAATTACTTAAAATTGATTAATTTAAAAGTTTAATTAATTAAAAATTTAATTAATTAAACTTAACAGTTTAAAATTTAAAATTAAAAATTTCAAAACACAAAAATTCAAAACATATTAAAAAAATTAAAAAAAATTACTGTAATTAGCACAAGATATTTTTTAATAAGTTCAAATAATTTTTATAGAAGTTTCTTGCTATATTAAAATAGCCTTTTTTGAAAAATTCGTTGAATTAAAACATTCTTGTAGATTTTGTAGATTCTCATATTAAAATGCTTCTGGTTAATAAGTTTTTCCTCATGGTAGTTATTCAGTTATTATAAAGGTAGTTATTTAGCTTCAATAGTATAGAAGAAGAAATTATTAATGTAGAGCTGTTTCAATATAGATGGACCAAAAGATGCAAGAATATCTTTTTTTCTAAATTGGTGTTGAATATTAGTTTAACTTCGTTTTCGTCCAATTTTGAAATGAAACGAGTATAATTTTGGAATGAACTTTTTAACCCTTCAGTGCATCGAGTAGCCATTTGGCTACGTGTTTTTATTTCAGTTTATAAATTTTACGACCGTTCCAAAACGTAACAATGAATATTTGGATATCCGTTTTTAATGCTTTTTGATAAAAATTTACAGAAAAAGACTGATGATTATAATTGCAGTACTGGAAATAGATTTAAAGTAGAAGTTGGAAAAATACCATGAAGGCTGTTATATGAATATATCTATTATTAAAAATATAAATCAAAAACCGTTTTTTTTTTTTGCTCCCTAAAATATATATATTGGTAAAAAGGAAAATTTATTTTTATTGCAGAATTGTTCTAATTTGATTTCTGTCACTAGAATATTGTTTAATTTATAATGTAACCATTTAGCACATTTTAGTTTTTTTTTGTAATTAAAAAAAAGTTTCTTAAATTATATGCAGTTATTCAAAGCACACTTTTTTTTTGAAAAAAATCAATCATGCATTGCAGGATTAACTCTGAGCACTGGTCAGATGATGAAATCAACATTTGAATCAGCATTCTCAATCGCAAATTTCTGTACGATCTGGAGGACAATTCATACCAATGAAATCGAAATACTCGAGATCCGTATACATATTAATTATTTGATGGAATCAGGTTTCGAACTCTCCGATATCGTACCATATTGCCCATGATGTAGTCATCTATATTATGGGCAATGGATTAAAGAAGTTAAAACCGAATATATTGACTTTGATATTCAATCAAGACGAAAAGTATCCTGAATTGTGAAGCATCCTTTGTTATTATTCGTAATATTAATCCATTATTTATGCAAAGTCGTGAACACATTATTTTTCTTTGTAAATTATTTGAAAATATCAATCCAGAATAAATAGAAAATAATTTTTAAGGAATTAAAAGCTATTGGTTGGAAAATTGTCAGTTTAAATGAGCCATTGGTACCAACCACAAACGTGTCGTTGCTATGGTATTTCTTTGAAGTTTAAGATGATGTAAAAAAAAGTCGTTTTCTACCATGCATACCGATATGCTAAAATTTTTATTAATTTCTAACTAATTAAAATGAATAAAATTTTTGAAAGGAAAAAAAAACTTTTTACTCACCAAAGTTTATTGTTCATCCGAAGATGAAGAGAACTGATTTACATTCTGTTTCTACAAACTGAGTCACAATGTTTAAAAATATTGGAACTCCTGATCTAAATAATAGAGTACACCAACTTAACGAAAAGAGGAAATTAAAATCAAAGTCATGCATGCAAGTGAGATTCTCTAGTATAAATTTTCTGACTCAAATAAAACAACAATTTCAGAAAATAAAATATATTCACAGAAGAAAAACTAAA